>PVHP010044222.1:0-14167 GCA_004024765.1 Zapus hudsonius
TTACTTGATATCTACATAATTTTGGAATAAGTTTTATATTCTTTGTGCCCAGAGTTTTCTATCTTCACAATTGAGCTAATTATAGTGTCAGAGTATTTGAGGGGAACACATGAGTTGATGATTGCAAAGTATCAGAAATGATGCCAGTGAGAGCTATAAAAAATTAGGTGGTATTCTTTTCATTAGATATAATAGCAATTTAATGAATTATTCAAGTTAGACATGTTTGAATTCAAAAAGGATTTTTTTAAATCACTTAAACTCCATAAAACAGAACCAACTGTTTAGTTTTCTCTGTATAAGAATATGACAACTCTGAAACAATGCAGTTGGGCTTAAGCAGGGTCGTGCTGTAAGGTGCTACTCTCTGGTGTCCCCACCATGATGCCTGTCCATGTGCACACTAGTAGCACTTACAGGAAATTAATTCTTCATACTTGCATTGACTGCAAGTTAACCTTAAGTACTGCTTTAATTGATTTCTTCCAGATGCCTGTAATCCCATGGCCTCTTCTACTTTGTAAATTAATAATAACTCTATGGACTCTGATTGAATTTAAGGATTTTGGCAATATTAACACTATGACCAGGTTACTCTTCTTTGACATAACTTAAAGTTTTTAATACTGTGCCAATTTTAATCACATCATTTCCTGTAGGACATTCACTTGTAGACATTAGCTTCCCTATTCCTAGATACTGACATACATATTTAGATACAAACATACATACATGCATACATGCATTTATACATATATTGAAGAAAAATTAATGATATGAGAAAGCCTCCTGAGTCTTCTCTTTAGATTCCTCCTCTGGGTTTCCTACTAACATCTCTTATGTCTTATGTGGTGACACCATGAGAAGCTTTCACCTTGAAACCTTTGTTGTCCTTGCTCATATGACATGAGGCTTAGCATGGTTTTAACAGTCAGACCTTTACCTATGGTGACCTTGAAGTGTTTAGATGGCACAGGAGAGATGTTTTGGAGAAGGGTTTCAGGGTGTCGTCCTAACTTCATGTTATAGCCCTAAACCCAAGGAGAGAGATGGTGGTAGAACACTCATGAATTGGTGAGAAACCCTAATGTAGAGATCACAGAGTCCTCTTGCCCTTTCCCCGTGTGTAAACACGGTGAGAAAATGCCCTCTGTGAACCAGAAAGTGAGCAACCCTCAGCAGGTACAGTCCACTGATACTATGGAGGGAGCACAGTCAGCCAGGTAAGGGGTCTAGTGAACTGGTGATATAGGGAGGAACAGGGATGCAGACAGTTAGAATGAAAATAGTCTATTTAAACTTACCTGCAGGGGCAGAAGCTTGGAGAGAAAGGGGAGAAAAAATGTTTAAAAGGCCAGCACTTTTAGATGTCTTGGGGGATGGAGGTTAAGAGGCAAAATTGAACCCAATCTCTCATCACCACAGCAGGATGGGGAGAAGAGAGATGAAAGTCTATGAAAGTCAGACCTGGAGCCCTCTGAGATGGACTCCCAGCTCTGGGACTTCTCCTATCCTAAAGGGAACTTTTAGTTATAATAAGAATAAAGTTTGGGGCTGAGAGAAGGCTCAGCGGTTAAGTCACTTGCCTCCAGTGCCTAAGGCCCGGGTTCAATTCCCCAGGACCCACATATGCCAGACCCACAAGGTGGTGGCCCTGGCTTGTTCTCTCTCTCTCTCTCTCATGCTCTTGCTCTAGCTCTCTCTCGCTCTCTCTCTCTCCCCTTGAAAATGGATAAATAAAACATTAAAAAAAGAAAAAAAAAGAATAAAGTTTGCTACTTCTGCTTTCACTGTACTTCTGAGTCTACCACTTCTGGAGCTTTCAAATATTCGTTAGCTCCAAGAAATGACCATGAGAGCCCCAGACCAACATAAATTCATGAAACAGTACCATGATCTTGGGCTTACCCAGCATGCCAAAGAGTGGGGAAAAAAGTCTGTAGTTCATAAATAAACTGTTTTAGAGTTTTTATTAAATGAAATTAAAGCTCAACCAGACTAAATCAGCTAGTCACCACAGTGCCATCTAGGAAATGAGGCAGGCAGGGAGATTTACTATGTAACTGTGGGATGTGGAGAAAGCAAGTCAACAGAAGGAAACAGGGACAACATATCAATGTTAACCAAGACAGACAAACTTTACACATAAAAGCAGCCTTTCCAAGATCAGAGAAATGAAACAGGAAAAATGATAGCCCAGAGCTCTCGCTCCATGGATTATAAAACTAATTATCCACTTTAAGCCTCTTGTAATATTTAGCCCTAGGTCCGTTATCAGGATGAATTATACCATTAACTTTGCTACCTTTAGCTTCTGAGAGAAAGAAAAAATTTTCACCTACCCAATAAGAGAAGTTCATTCCAAATTGATCATGAACACAGTTCTTACTAGAAGGAAGAATACGTTACGAAATACATTTTAAAGGAAGACTTAAAAAACACCATTAGATTTTTCCAGCAAACCTGTTTCTGTACCCATCAGTTTAGATCAAGTTAAGGAGAAATGTTAAGGTGCATGCCAACAATGGACATATCCCTTTAAATTTTTTCAAATATGTTCTTTTCATTTTCTAGAATCTACATCAAAACAGCCTTATCTTCCACTTGTGCTTTTGGTCTGTTCTTTCACTCAGCCACAGTCTCCGTGAGAGGCACTGTTGATGGGATTGTGCCTCACAGGGTTGCCTTTGTGCCACTGTTGCTGGAGGCTGTTTTGATCATTCAAACCATGCGCCTTCCCCTTTCCTTTCCTGTTGAGTAAAACATTTTTGAAATGCAGCAAAAGAAAGGAATGCATTCTTAAACTGCTGTCCTGTGGCGTGCTGTGCATTAATTTTCAAGCCACTTGGCTGTGTAGCATTCATTTCTCTAGGAAGATGGTAAGGAGGAGATGCCTTTAGGGTCTAACTTTGATTTTTCTTAATCATAAGTAATTAGAGAAACTGGCACATGTTGTTTTGGATAGTGTTTATGTTCAGAAATGCTTTGAAAGGGTATATATACAGTCAGAGTGAAGACTTCCAAAGGCAAATTAGTATCTTCAAAAGCTCAAATGGGTTGATTTGTTACTTCACTCCGCTCTGTAACACCTGGCTCTACATAAAATTGATGACTCAGCCTAAAAAATGTGTAATGAGGGAACGAAAGGAAATTATGGTTCAGTCTCATTCTCTGCTGTGCAATTAACCTTCTAGACAGGAAGATGGCCACATGAGGAATGAGGCATGCCATGAAGACCCCTCAGAAAAATCTCCTTTTCCCTCCTCTGAAGTAATCCACTTAAACTGTAGGAGATATTCTGGGGAATCTTAATAGCAATTTTGATAATGAATCTCTACTTTTGCATGATAAATCTCCTCCTTATATCAGACTTCTTCGGGAGTAACTCTTTTCATTGTCTACACATGGCTGGCAGTAAAGAGGCAAATGGTGTTAGAAAGGAGGCTTGGGTATGTTTCTAGATTAGCAGAATGAAGAAAAGGGAAGCTGAGACCCTCAATGAGGGATGTGACTTAAGATGGTCTAATAACCCTTCCCATGCTTCACCCGAAGCCTTCCTAGTGTCCAGTCCTCCAACCGCCATGACACTGATCCTGTGGAGAGGAACTTCTTTCTTTTTATCCAAATCTTGCCACCACTGAACTACCGGGATCCAACAAGAGCAGCTAGGAATCCCCCAGCACCTCACAATAAAGCCTCGCATGCTTCCTGGAGTCACTGTTCCATCTGACCAAAATGGTTACAGGGAGGGAAAGTCTGAAGGCTGGAGTATGCGCTTCTCATGGGTACACCTGCCTCGTGAACTTGACTCTGACTCTACCCAGGATCTTGCTATCAAGGAAGGGCATGGAGTCTGTTCCAGGTTACATGTCAGTGTGACCCCATGTCTCCCTCGTCTTCAAGCAGAGAATCCAACATGTTTAGAAAAGCCTCATCCTGGAGTAATCTGACACTGTGGGTAAAATAAAATGGACTTGATTCTAAAAGAAATGGTTAAAATCCAAATGCCTGCTTGTCTTTACATTTCCAATATCTGGATTATAAAGGATCAAATATTTAGACACTTAATGAGTCTGGAAACACTAACTTGTTGATGTGAAGTAAACAGAGTCTCCAAACATCTTTCATCCAACTTATAGTTGAGGGCTCAGAGGAAAACGTCCAGAAATGGACTGTGTGGATTCCTAATATATTCAAGGACTCCAAGTCCCAGTTTCTTGAATGGTTAAGTGCGGTAGACAGATTCAAAAAGGGACTTAAAATTCTCTCTGGGGATGCCTCTGTTTTCTGGAGTCACTCATAGTGCCTTGCCAGAGCTAACAGGAAAAAACAACTCGGTAAGTCTCCACTCTCACACACCTTTCCCTCTCCTCACATCCCTGGACTTTCCAGGGAAAAGTCCCCTCTAGGACAAAAATATCCTCCCCAAATCACGGCTTTCATCACAACACGCTTGCAACACACAGCTCTTAGGATAAAGTGAAACATGATGCCTGACATATAGGGCCAATTTGGTTTAAAAAAAATCCTTATGGTTTTAACTTTGTCTTTTCTCATACTATTTTCATGCCAGGAATATTTTGATATTTTCTTTTAAATATTTTCTATCCCTCAAATCTCAGTTCACAAAATATGGATTTACAGAAAACCACTTTGTACCCTCTCCTACCTTTGCCACTTCTTTCTTGCCCTCCTTCCTCTACTCATCCCATCCTTCTGATCTAGTTATAAATTCAAGTATTGTGCTGTGTGTATAAGTGAGAGTGTGTGTGTGAGTGTGTGCAAGACAGAGAGAGATCCTTATTAAGCAAAATCTCTTCTGAGACAGCACTATATTACATTCATTCTTGTACTTATACACACATGTTCATAGAAAATGTATATTGCACAGAAAAGAATTTTGACCAAAATGCTTCAGAACCAAAGTATACATGAAAAAGTCTAGATTTGATTATAGAAAGACCCTTTCTATCTCAAGATGAGTTTGTGCAAAAAATCAAACCTTAGCTCCCTATGAACATGAGAAGTGCCTGTAATACTACAGAATGCAATGTTCTCCATGTAAAGAAGGCCTAAGGTGTCACTCTTTTGTGATTATTTTTAATGATGACCTTTGGGTAAAATAAGCTATCAAAATTGGCTCTAGTCATTGGAGGTAACTTCTAGGGAGTCATTAGAGCCAGAAAGGCATCAGGAGTTATCTTGGCTCTCTGCTCTGGCCATCATCTTTTCACCCCACATTAGTAACTGCAAAAGTACTCTGCTCTTAAATCCAGGGCCCATGGGAAAGTGACTCTAGGTGCCTCTAGGTGGCTCACTGCTGACTGAGAAGTTCAGCTTTTCTCTCAGGTCTCTGCTGAGTGGCCACAAGGCTGATTGCCTCGGAACAGAATGCTGTGCCCAGTGATGGCTCTTGCCTCTCCGCTGGGTGTTAAAGCTCACCCTTGTTGTCACTGTTGTTGGTTTCTTGTTTCCATAAAGTCCTTTATTTTTTTCAAATTTGGGTGAGTCACTCACTTGTCTTCTAGGAGGGAATGAACATTACTTCTTGAAATATTTTGAGATAAGTTGTGCCCTTAACCCTAGTTTCTAAAAACGAAATGCAAAGAAAGTTGAAACCTCTTCACTTAGTTAAAAAAGTAAGTTAACAACTATGCAATACCAGCAACTATAGTCACAACAAAGCCAGAATGAGACTATATATATATATATATAGTCATTCTTAGACCAAACCAGCTAACAGTCTCCAAATAATGCAAAAAAGATCAAAAGTTAGCAGCAAACCTAAATTCAGAATTTGAATAAACAAGAATTTGAATCCACCTCTGTCTCTGTGATGTCATCAGACACAGTCTGAAGCTGCTGGTGGTGTTCGCTGAGCAATCACTTTATCTTTACCTTCATTTAAAACCCTAAATAATCCTGTGTGATGTGCAATTTCATCCCCAGGCATTTCTCTTTCAAAGTTGGCTCTGAGAATAACGTTAGCTTGACTTGGTTTATTTTCATTGCAAAAAGGTACACTGATGGATTTGTGTGGATTCACAAAATCAGATGGTTCATGAGTGAACTTTCCTGTTTTATTTATTTATTTTTTACACTGGCTCTGAACTGTAACCTCAAAGCTCAAGAAGACATAGGTTTTGATTATTTTCACACTGTTCACATTGTGCACATTGTTTAACCTGACCTAAATTTGACTTTGACAGAGAGGGGAAGAAAAACATTTTTTAAAAAGTATCATTTGTGTTTGTGATGAATAAGGCAAGTCACAGATAGATTAACGAGTAGAGAAACTGATTCGACTATTGATTCCATCTGCTGCTTACACTAACACATCTGACAGTCTAAACCACAGAAACCACATCCAGATAATTAAGCGGGAAAGTTCGATCTACACGAAGATTGACAAAAAAAGTATATTCGAGTTCTAGAATCTACTGCGGTAGTCTGCACAGGGAGGCTTATCCAATCTGAATCAATTCTCATAGGGTACAAGTGGAACAAGGCTGAGTGTGTTTATGTTGTGAGACCATCCTTTTCTGAATTAATTTCTGAGTTCATATGAGTATGTTTTATTAGAATAAATTATGGGGAGAGACAAGTCCTATTAAACCACCTCAGAAATGAGAATCACCGAATCAATCTAAGTCAGAAAAGAGAAGATTAAAAACAAAACGGATTCCATCCCAGTGAGCAATAATAAAGGCAGTAACTGCTGAAGGCAGGAGTCCTAGCTGGAATGAAAAATGAAGCAATCCTAACTGTGGAACACGGCAGAGCCCCACAGAGGAAAAGAGGATTAATAAAAGAAAGAAGACATCACTGTCAAACTGACTGGAGCCTGTGACCTCCGAGGTAGAGATTTTTCACTGGACACAATGAGAATCCTAGATTTTCTGTCCAATGTCCTTGGAATTACTTGTTGCCTGGACTCCCTCCCATGTTCTTTGAATTCAGAACACTGCCTTAAAAAAAAAGATTGTAACTTTTTCCCATTTCTCTGCATTCACCAACCTTCTCACTCCATCTCTCCTCTGAGTCCTCAATAGATAAAAATCCCTGTTCCAAGTGAAATGTCAACCAAAATACTTTTTAGATCTTCATATACTTCCTTAACTAATAAATATGGAAGACTCCACTGACAGGTCACTCTCATGCATCATATTGAAAATTAATAATATCTTAACTCCATCATTTATCAATGAAGCAGAGTGTTTTTCCTTAAAGTTAGATTATATTTTTTGCTAATCTCTTCAGTTGAAAAGCCAGCAAAAGACCAGCAGGTTTTCTTGACAATTTCTGCTCACACTGTTCTAATTTATGATGAAAAGGGAAGATTTAATAAGTTCCATTAGCATTCAGAAATGCTCAATTTTTATGAATCTTTCAAATAATTCTGGCCTCAAAAAAAACCTAAACATCGAACAAGCATCAAATGTACAAAATATCCAATGTTTTAATGATTACATGCCATTTATCTTACAAATATTCATGGAACATTGATTGAGGTAACACTTTAATGTCCCAAAGAACATTCCACACAGGAACTTACCCTTTTCTCTGTTATTTATTCACAATTATTATAATTGAAAAATGAGGTAGGGAGAAGTGTGTGATCACCCAAAGTTCCAAAAATAAAGCAAAACAAATTTGTACACTCCAGGAACCTTATTGGAATTGCTTTCAAAACAAACATTAAGAGAAGTCTACCTAATTTGTTTACCTTTCCTCCTGATATTTTTCTTCCACATGTTTTAAGAATAGGGAAATACATGAATGCATTAAATTTAAGGATATTTGCACTTGTTTCACCATGCCTAAAGTAATTCAAACACTAAAGAGAGACTGTGATCCTCTGGTGGTGGGTGGTTGTCGAAATATAAGTCCCCCTTTTTCTCTTTGCTACTGTCTGAATGTTTGTGCCCTCACATATTCATTGGTTAAAATCTAACCTACACTATAGGTCTTCTGACCTGTAATGTAGTACCATGAAGTGGTCAGGTAATTAGATTATGAGAGTGGGGCCCGCATGACTAGGCTGAGTACTTACACCAGAGGTCTGAGGGACGTGGCCGCCCCTTCTGCCAAATGAGGATATGTGGAGAAGACATCATCCAGAAACCAGATGAATGGTCCTCTGGAGACACCAGATCTTTCAGTTTTGGTTCTGGACAGAACTGGAACAGGCAGATTTCTATTGTTCATAAAACACCTAGGAAACAGTGTTGTGCTATAGCAACTGGAATGGAGGAAGATGCTATCATTCCAGGCAAAATGGTGGTGAGGTGAATCAAACATGGGCTCAGTTTACTGTGTGAAGCAGGTTTTGGGGTGATTAACAAGAAACTGTAGGACTCTGAAAAAGAAACACTGTCATGAGACCTACAAACACATCTCTCTTCTGTCATCAAATTGTTTCATCTACAGAGAAATCAAATTCATGCTTCTACTTGTGACAGTTTCAGACCCCCTCCCCTTGAGTAGGAGGTGTCTACGGCCAGACCTCAAACATAGATGCTAAAACTGATTGGTCACATATGAACCAACCAGCTGTCTCTCTGACTTACCTGAGGGAAGTTTTTAAAAAGGTCACTGAAACAAAGGCCAGTCTCTTCTGCCCTCCACATGCTTTCCTTGAATGAGGACTCATTTTTCAGGTAAGGCCCCTCACCCCAGCCCTTATGGGCTTAAGGGGGGGTCCTCAAGATTTTTCACATGAACCTTTTTTTCCTCATGATGAGAGCCCTCTGTTATCTTTCCCTTTTCTGCTTGTTTAGCTGAACAGCATAGAGTTTGCTAAAACCTCTTCCACCTGTTCTCCCCACACTGGTGGCTGGAGATCTCTGTGACTCCCCATTTTCCTTTAAATAAAGTCTCACATTATACCTTAAAATCTGGTTGTCTAGGATTTTAATTCTTTAACTTTATAGACAAGGATTCGGTTACTCCTGAAATTTTGAGGTGCATTGAATTTTTGCTGGGTGTTATCTAAGTTCTAATGCCCAGCTCAGCCCCTACATACTCAGTGCCACTCCTGCCTCCCATTACGGTAGAAATGTAATCCCACAGACTTGTACATGGACCAGCCTTTAGATTCCTCAGCCTGCATCACCCCAGACCCAGCTCATCTATTTGTTCCTCCTGATTCCAATTCCTCAGGATGTGGTTGGAGGCTGTCACTACAGTTCCTTCATAAGTCACCTCCATAATTTTTATATATGATACATATATGTAAAACATCATCTTTTGAAATATCAAAATATTCTCAGAGATCAAAACCACCACTTTGTTTTCTTGCCTCCCAACTTTTGGCACATGATTGGAACTTGGGGGGCTGAAGTGACAGGATAAGCTTATGCCATCCTGGAATATCTAGGAAGATCCTTTCTGGAAAGAGAGGGAGGGACGGAGGAAAGAAGCCCAGAAAGGAGGAAGAAAGGAGAGAGTAGAACAGTGAAAGAAAAAGAGAAAGCAAAAAGAAAGGAGAAAGAGAAAAGAAAGAGAAGTAACGAACTAAAATAAAGGGAAGAGAAGCAATGAATCCCAAGATTTAAGAACTATCATTGTCTTGCCTAAGAGTGCTTGGCTAAGTACATTCATGACCCACAATTATAATTCCTGTTGAGACAGGAAGGAGTCTCCAGAGATAAGGATGCAAGCCCACCTGGAGAGTTGACTGGGGTTCTTTTTTTTTTTATTGCCCATAATGAGTTACAACATTTAGTGGGCAAACAATGAGTTGTTATCCCCAATTCCACGCTGCCCTCCCCTCCCCTCTCCGCTGGATAACCTCCTCCATGGGTCGTCTGGATCAGTCCTTGTGAGAAGGGGGGAATTCCTTTAGGAAAGAACTAACCAGGTTCACCAGGCTTTTGGTTAGGGGTCAGTTTCCTGGGGAAGGAAGGAGGCAATCTTCCCAGGAAGGATACAATCTTCTCAGAAGGAGTGATTGTCTAGAGATCTTTCTTGGAAGGTGTAATTTTTCAGGAAAGAAAGAGATAAGAGGGAAAAAAATGATTCTACATGCTCAAGGACTCTTTCCTTGCTTAGCCAAGGAAAAGCTATTTATTTCAGGGGTCCTGCTACCATAAGCTGCTTAGCCAATTTTTATCTCCTATTCTTCATTGTCACAGAGTGTTATTAGACTGGTAAAAATTCAAAAGGCTATTGCAGTTTCTCGTTATAATTACATAATAGTAAAATTAAGTAATGATATAGTAAAATTACTATCAATGTATAATAAAATTGTAAAACACAACCACAAGCTTACATATATTTGACAAATAGCTTCTATTATTTGTAGATTTAATATGCCTTCTTGGTTTTGTTAGTGGAAAGAAAAATATAGTCTTCATAATAACAGAGTTTTCCGTCCTATATTTGTAGTAAAGAGGTGTTAAATAAACATGGTTCACTAAATGAATCAATTAGATAGGCAGAAAAAGTGATTTGTAGTATCACTAACTCATTATTTTATACCTACTTAGTTCCAGAAAACAATGATTCAGATTTCTTGTTAAGGACTCATGTAGGCTACTGTATCTTAGAGTAGCAGCATACCATAACTAGCCATATGAAATCATGCTACATATTAAAATTTGACAGATACTATATTATTTAGTGTTTACAGCCATATATACTGATATGTGTGTCCCATGTATATACATATATCTATACATATGTATACATCAAATCATTTATCATTTTGCAAATTTTGAAATATAAATTTAAATTTTAAGTGTTTTTAAAGTTCTTTAGTAAAGAAGTCTGCTTAAAGGTCTGCACAGAACCAAGACTTATGAACATGTAGTTTTAGAACCCCTACTCTTGCCTGAAGCATCTTGTATTAGTCAGGGTTCTCTAGAGGAAACAGAGTTGATAGAATGGATTATAATGAAAGGGGATGTATTGGGATAATTTACAACAGTCCAATAGTAACAGTCTGTAGGCCCACAGGTAAGGAACCAGTAGCTGTTCAGTCCACGTAGATGGATGTCTCCGCAATCCCAATCCAGCTCAGAAGGCCTGATGAATCCCTGGGTAGCGGCTGTTCTTCAGTCCAATATGTGAGGCCAATGAAAATGGATTCCGATGTCCAGGAAGGGTAGGAGAGCAGGATGCGAGTGCAAGTCACGAACAAGCACCAGCAGCTAGGGGAGGAAGGAAGAGCATCTCCTTCCCCTTAAGCTTCCTTCTGGAAGGCCCACCCAGGATTACTATGGATTAGCTCAAATTGACAAGCTTAACCATCACAAGTCTTCTCCAAATCCCAAAAGGGATTTTCAATCCTTTCTGCAGGCAAACTCAGGGATCCACCCAAGATTATTATGGATTAGCTCAAATTGACAAACTTAACCATCACAAGTCCACCCCTTGTCAACTTGACATCAAATCATATCTTCTTACATCTTAGTATCCAAATTGACAAACTTAACCATCACACATCTCCTGTAAATACTGTCCGATGGAATACTCTTTGAGAAACAATTTTAGCACAAAGTTTGGTAAAAGGAGGAAGTTTGTTGTTGTTGTTGTTCTTGATGTTTCCTTTTCTTTTAATGGTTCCTATACTATCAGGACTCTCCAACAGGCTCTGGTTTTATTTCTCCTCACTTGGCTTACAGGATGAGCAACAAAGAGACATTTTTTCTTCTCCCTGGGGGGGGGGGGCTTTCACTGGTAGCACACAGGAAGGTTTAGCTGATTTTGCATCTCATTGGTCACAGCTCATCATTGAAGAAACAACACAAAGACTGCCTGACAACCATCATTTCAGCAAGCAAAGAGAAAAAGGCAAATGTACCTGACTAATGAATTGTACATTTTAGTAAAAGAGACATAAGGGTTATCAGCTAGTAAAGTGGTGATAAAAGTAAAATAAAAAAAAGTACAAAAAATGATGTGGTAAGGGATTAGAATCAGAAATAAAAATGGTTTCAGTAAATTTTTACTAATGTGAAGACATCCAAGCAAAAGTCAAAATGAGCCAAGCGATAAACACCTAAGATTATCTGGGGGGAAATGTATTACCGACTGCAGGAAGAGTAGGTACAAAGGACTTGTAGTATAAACCAGCTGACTTCTATGAGGCTGTGGTGCAGGAGGAAGGGGAATGAATCAATGACACAGTGACAGCATAGGCCTGAGTCATGTAGTTCCCTTGGGCCAGATAAGAATTTTATTTATTGAATGATGTAAGAAACCAAGGGAAAGTTTTGAGCACAGTGATCTCATTTGCAGTTTATACACATCACTAAGTTTCTGTGTTGAAGATAAAGAAAACAGCAGAATTCATTAAATCAGTTTTGGCTCATTCATCTGACCATCTGAGAGATGGCCTTAGCCCAGACGGGAAGAATAGTAGTGGAGAAGGAAAGAAGATACACCTTTGTGTGTGACAAGGTGGGCTTAGAGCCCAAGATAGAAATTTCCAGTGTTACCTATGTCATTTAGTTTGATGAGTTATAGGAATTTGCTTTTGAACATAGATAAGAGAAACAATTCAATGCTAAATGTAGACACTGATTGAACATTTAGTGGTGGTTTAATTTAGGAGTTCAAAGCAAAAATGCTGACTTCAGAAATGAAAGCAAGCCAGTGTTATTTAGAGCCATGATATAATAGGAGTGGAACAATGCTGAGAATACAGAATGTGATCGAGATCTGGCATTGAAGACCAGAAGCCTAGTTAGTTAGGGAGCAGAACACAGGACATGGGAAATCTCTGCACCTGTGTGAAGAAGGTGTGCTCAGGAGACTGGATGATTACCTGTGCTGGATGCTACAGGAGATCTTGGAAGTGATCTGAACATTTTATAGGTTAGAATTTGCAGTCATATGTTGACAAGAATGGATGCAGTGAAATGAGAGTGATTAACTTGATTGGAGACGGTTCAAGAGAGGCACAGAGTACAGGAATTGTAAATCCCCAAGGTTTCAACTCTAGGTCATTTTGTTGTAAAGAAAAACAGCAATGGTGTGGTAGTCAGTAAACAAGGTATACCTAAAGAATTTTAGTTGTTTGGGGAGTTTTGCATTGTGTGGGTGTTAATGGATTGACTCACAGCTTGTGTAGAAATTGTATCCCTTCTTTTCTTTTCATTTAATATTTTATTTATTTATAAGCTAAGGCAGAGAGAGAGAGAGAGAGAGAGAGAGAGAGAGAGAGAGAGAGAGAGAGAGAGAGAGAGAGAGAGAGGGAGAGGGCAACCAGGGCCTCTAGCCCCTGCAAACAAAGTCCAGCTGCATGTACCAATTTGTGCATCTTATATCCCTCATTTTCCATAATAAATAGTAAAACATGATACTATATTTGCAGTTATCTTCTTGTTGCTGACACAAAGCACTTGACCAAAAGCACCTTTGGGAATGAAAGGGTTTATTTTGGCTTATAGGCCCAAAGAGAAGATCCATGATGGCAAGGAAAACGGGGCATGAGCAGAGGCAGGACAACATCTCCTGGCCAATGTCAGGTCCAGAACAGCAGCAGGAGAGTGTGCTGAACACCAGCAAGCTGCTTATGACACCAGTAAGCCTGCCCAGAACAACCCAGCCCTTCCAGGAGGATCCAGTTCCCAAATCACCATCAGATGGTGACTTAGCATTCAGAAGACGACTTTATGGGGAGAAATTGTTCAAACAATCACACCATGAGAAAGAATCATTCTGTGTACATGGCTTTTAACAGCAGACAAGGAGGGGTGGAAGTGCTCCAAGCTTGAGTCAGGGATACAGTGCACAGTCCTGGTAGTAAGTAAGCCTCAGAATGTCCAGCAGACATGCAGAGACAGGTATGCATTGGAGAGTAACAGTGGAGGGAATGCCTTTTGGAGTGCTTTTTTTCCAAGTGAAAGACAAAATAAAATTCTAACATTATTTAAGGAAAGTAGATCAAAATTTTAAGGACAGAGGATGGAGCAGAGTGTATTTCATAGTGCTAAGAGAAACGCATCAGCATGTGTCTGTGTTTTTCCTCTGCAAACATCAGTTTCTTGAGTACGCATGCATGTGAGTAGGAATTTTCATTATAGCTGGCATTTTCTAGGTGATCTTTATGAACAATGAGAGAGAAAGGATGTGATATTGATGACACCATGGAGATTCTCCCGGTTTTAACATCAGGATGTCACAGGAGAGGAAATGTGGAAAGTCCGTTGCTTCAGTG
>PVHP010044223.1:0-14089 GCA_004024765.1 Zapus hudsonius
CTATTTCTCTTACCATATAAGGTAGAAATTATTTCTCTTCATTCATACATGAGACAAAGGCTTAAAGTGAGCAGTGTATTTTATTCACACATTTAGTAATTGGATTGTAATAGAGATTTCTCTGATCCCAAGCCTGAATCCTTCTGTCTGCCTCACCTAAGACAAAGCACCTGCTGGGGGCAAGGCACTTGTCCCTACATGAGAGACTCCACATTGTGGGTGGGGGAGATTCTCACTCCTGTGGAACTAGTTAAAGTCCAGGCCATAGCACCATAGCAGGTGTGATTGTGTTACACTGAACAGCCTTCTGGGCTGTGGCTCCTCATCTGTAAATTGAGCTCCAGTTGTAACATATATATATATATATATGCATGTGTATATATATATGTAACAGTATCTAACATATATATGTAACATATATATATATATATATATATAGAGAGAGAGAGAGATAAGCTTTTTTAAAGTTAAAATGGCATAGTGCATGCTACTCAAACACATATTACACATATGTAGTAGTATACACATATAGTTATATACACATACATATGTGTGCATATTCATATATAACATGAACTTACAGAGTAACTAAAAGCAAAACATATTGCATTCTGCACTTCAGAAATCTTAAATGAGTCTTTTTTTATTGTCCATAATGAGTTACGACATTTAGTGGGCAAACAATGAGTTGTTCTCCCCAATTCCCCGCTGCCCTCCCCTCCCCACTCCGCTGGATAACCTCCTCCATGGGTCGTCTGGATCAGTCCTTGTGACAGGGGACCATGGATAGCCTAGTATTCAGCCAGGTTCTCCTGGCCCTAGTATGTTGTTACTGAGGGGTGCCATGCCTCTGGATAGTCTCCCCTACCACGGCTCTCACAATCTTTCCGCCCCCTCTTCCGCTCAGTTCCCTGAGTCGTGGTGGGTGAGTATTAAGGCTGCTTTAAGGTTGTGAGCTTAGGTTGTGTTGAAAATCCTTGGTTTCTGTCTCACTGGCTTATCTTGTGTTGATTGAATGGCTGTGGTCTTGCCAGGTAAAATCAGGATGTCCGCAAGGCTGTTGCTTCTAAAAGCTTTAGGGAGAGTCTGGTTCCTTGTTTTTCCTACTTTCTAGGGGATCTCTATGTATCTCCATTTTCCAGGCCAACCAGGCCTCCTGACAGTGCAACTTCCTTGCCTCCTGCCTCTACTTGGGTGGGCCCTTCCACACAGTCCCCAAGAAGCTCCCTATGTAAGTCACTCAATTAGGGTCTGAGTACCTTCTTTTCCATGTAACAAAACATATTCAGATTCCAGATATTAGTTTGTGGACATTTTGAGGGAGGGAGAAATTACCATAAAGATAAATTTATTTTAGTTTTGAATAAGACATTGTATAATTTTGATGCAGTGATTAATATATGATAATTTATTGACATAATCTACTTATGAAGAGCCCTACTCAAACACATATTATACATATGTAGTGATATATATATATATGCATATACATATAGCATATGAACTCACATCTGAGATAAGCATGCATCTTAGAGTTTTAAAAGTCCATTTTAAGCATATAAATGTGCATTCATATATATTTTTAACTAAAATGACATTCTGCCATATATTATTTTATCAAATCATTTATTTTACTTCAATAAGGGCATTTCTATTTCTTGTGTGTTTTTTTGGTATTTTATAGTGTGCATATATTGTAGGTTATTAACACATTTTAATATTTCTATTACTCTTGTTACTGCAGATAGTGCTACAATAACTATCTTTGTGTAACCTTGTAAATGGTTTCCCTAAGAGTAGACCTAATCACTGGCTAAAAAATTTCATATGCATTCTTTAAATTATATAAATATGGATTTCCCATAAATGTGTACCAACGAAAATTTTCACTCCATATCCTCTCTGCTCTGTCTGTGTCCCACCCACACATCTGCCTGCCACCCTTCTGGTAACAGTGCTGGGTAGAAGATTCCACTTTGAGCTGACTGCCAGGTCAATGTGCAGTGAATACAAAATATTCTGAGCAAGAAAACACATATCTGATTATCAGTGATTTGTCATTATAACATCAACAGCATTCTATATACTTATGGGCCACTTACACTTGCTTCTTGGTGCACTACTCATTACTTGTTCATTAGATCATTGGATTGGCTGTCCTTATTCATATATACATATTAATCTGGTGTCATCTGTGTTACATAAATGTTTTCTCAAGCTACTAATTATTTGTTGACTTAAATTTAAATTTATGGTGATGCTTGCAATACTTTTTTCACTTTTTAGAATCAGCCAGTTTTTTCTTCCTTCCTTCCTTCCTTCCTTCCTTCCTTCCTTCCTTCCTTCCTTCCTTCCTTTCTTTCTTTCTTTCTTTCTTTCTTTCTTTCTTTCTTTCTTTCTTCTCTTATGGAGCTTCTGGTCTTCATTAGAGAAGTTTCCTGTGCATATAGATTGCTTTTATTGCTTTCTAGTCACTCATACAATTTAGTGTGCTTGTTTTTATATCAATTTTATTATGGGATTCATTTTGCACAGGACATTGCATAAAGATCCATATCTGTTGTTTTTTGTCTGATTGTAAAGCCAGTTGTACAAATACTATTTATTAAACTTTGTATCTTCAAGACTCTAGATGAAGCTACCATTTTGTCATATATTAAATTGTAAAACATTCTGGGATCTATGTCTGCATTTTCTAGTTTGGGCTACTGTCTATACTTCTATCAAGACTATAAGTTATTTTTTAATGGATATGTACTATGTTCTACTGATGATAAAATGACTTCCCCTTCAGTCTTTTTAGTGATGCTTTCCCTAGCTAAGCTTGAGCATTCATCTTTCCATAAAACTTTTAAATTAAATAATTTATTACAGAAAAATATCTGCTTTCTCCTCAATCTTAGTAAGGCAGCTCTGACATCTCACCTGGGTGTTGGCTATTAAAAATAAAGTCTCATTGAACAGTCTCCTTTGTACATGTGTGAGCTATGTGCTTAGGTTCTGGTCATGTTCCCATTTCCCTCTGCTAGCATCCTGATTACACAGAGTAAACCTGATGATAAAAACTTTCTAATTATTAATTTAGGCCCTGTGACTGGCCCTGGAAATGGGGCCCTTTAAACCTTTTTATTTCATTGTTTCTATCTCCTCCTTCCTTCTAATTTATTTAAAGAACACAAGAATGGAATTGATAAAAGTTGAAACCTCTCAGTGTTGACACAGAACATCCTGGGAATTTATCCCACATCTAAGAGATCCACCTTTGCCACCTATGCAGGGGTCAAGAAGGCTTGGGTGCACACATGGTGCATTGTGTGTGTGTGTGTGTGTGTGTGTGTGTGTGTGTGCGCGCGCGTGCTGTGGGGCTGGGGCTGGGGCTGAGAAGCATGCAATATATCATATACCCATCTCTAATCTTTGACTTCTTAAGTGGATCACTCTGTGATAGGGACTGTCAGGACATTAAAGGGAGAGAGAATAAGTCTTGGTTTACAGTCTTCATCTTCTCTAAATGATAACCATAAGACCCCTACATCTCTGGAAACAGCTCCAGTCAGACAGCTCTTTTCATCTGCCAATGTCAGAGTTCCAGGTTTTCTTCCTTCCCATGCCCCGTCAGTGGTAGAAAGATGTGGTTGTTCCTCCTGAAATACTGCCCATCCTTGCACACTTGCTTAATGTCCACACAATTTTTATGGTCATTTTATTAAACTCTCTATACTTTAGCAACTCAAATTTCAGGGTTGTTTTTTTTTTTTCATTGTTAGGTCAGTCCTTCAACATACACCAACCTACCATTCTCTGCTGAGCTGTATGTATCTCTTTAAATACAGGTTCTTGTAACTACCTCAACCTCTCCTGGAAGTCCTGTTTTGGTTAATGAATTATTTTTTTTATAACCAACTGAGTGACATAATTATTGTGGGGTAGTTTTCCACATGGACTATAATTGGTCAAAATCTCCTTTTTCTTTTAGTCCTCATTTATAACTTCAGAGTGTGTTGGGAATGTAACGTGTTGGGGTAAGGAAGACCTGGCTGAATAAGCATAGGCTGTTCCTCCTGCCCTGCCCAAAACAAATGACCACCAAGCTATGGCCCACCAAGTCCTATGATGGAGAGTCTTCCTAAATTCATCAAGGCAATTTTGGGGTTCGCTTAGCTACAACCACTGGAAAATTGTTTTCACCTGTTACCCTTTATCACCCTTCTCAGCTCGAAGAAGCCAAACTGGACATCACCCCAATTTCCTAAGTGCTGTTAGACTTACTTCTTTAGAGAGTGGATTCAGACAGTTTAGGTTGACTGGATCCATGCAAGTTAACATAGTAAATGTCCTTGCACAGGCTCCTCTAGTCTCCACTGTGCTAGAAGAGAATAGACCTCTGAGCTCCCTAGGAGCTCCCCTTTCCTAGGATTAAGTAAAAGGTGGAAGATTTATATGACTTGATACCACTCCTTATAATACTCTGAGAGACCAGATTATTATTTCCTAGAATTCAGAATTAAGATTCCTGGGAGGTTTCAAGCTGAGCCTGGCATTATGGTTGGTTAATACAGCTCCCCCCCACTTCCTGTCAGGATGTTTTAGCTAAAACCTCATTTAGAATCTATAAATGACTCCAATTTTATTAGATGGTTTTTACACCCTCCTGCATCTCCTCTTCCCTTCTCTTAAGCTAACAAAAATTCTTTTTTTGTTGTTTTGTTTTGTTTTATGAGGTAGAGTCAGCTCAGTCAGTAGTGCAAGAGACTCTTTATACTTTTTTTTTTTTTTGTTAAAAGAAAGAAAATCTTGTGATGCCAAGGTCCAAACTCAGGGGCATTATTTCTCAAGGTTTCTCAGCCATGGTGCATATGGGAAATTTTTCAGATTATATTCCATATACCCTAATGAACTTTCCTATCTTTATCCACATCTGAGCTTTGGCTTCTGACCTGTAAGCAATATAAACTTGTTCCATGGAAATTTTATGTGGATCCTCTGTCTCAGAAGGTTCAGATAAGTTATGCATAATGAACTTGTTTCACAATTCTAATGGCTTGAAAACCATTTGCAGCAGTAAATTTGGGTGTGGCATAATTTGGTATCATGTGGAATATCTTGAAACTGGTTTGCATCAAGGACTTTAAGGTGTCAGCTGGCTGTGAGTCCTTTTTGTTTGTTTGTTTTGTTGGGTGGTGTTGTTGTGGTTTTTTCAGTACTAGGAATGAATCCCAGGGACTTATGTTTACTTTTAATTTTAGCCCACGCTTGGCTGCGCTCCTTATCTGAAATGTGGGATTCTCTTTGAACTGTATTTAGATTGTTGGAAGGATTTAATTTCTTATAAAAAAACTTAACTTCCTGTTTCCTTGCTGTTTTTTCATGGTCCTTTTACATGGCACCTACTTCTTCAAAATCAATAGGCGAATCTCTCCTGAATTTCTTAGGCCATTTAAGCCATCTCTCCAGCCCCTCTCCTGAATTTCTTAAAAACATTATAACATAATTACAAGAATAATGATCACAAAGGAAAAAAGAGAGACAGAGAGAGAAAGACAGCTTTTTATAGGCAGGTAGCTAGGAGCAATGCCCAAGGACAAGGAGATGTCACTTTGCAGACCCTGGCAAAAGTAAAACTCAGATCTGATCCAGTCCCAGGATGGCTTCAAACAGGAACTTCCTACTTTTCCAGGGTCAGCTTAGAGTTTGTGAACCAATTTAGTTTTGGCCCTTTCTGGGTCAGCCCCTGAGCCCATGATGCAGTTGAGTATTGGCTTTTCCTGATTGAGATCTTGAGTCTATCAACCAATCAGCTGTCTCCTGGTACATCTGAGTCTGATAACAAGTCTCACCCTAGTTGGATGTTTGATCTGTATATAAAGGCTGACAATGTGGATAATCCTCTCTCTCTCTCTCTCTCCTCTCTCCTCTCTCTCTCCTTTCTCTCCCCTCTCTTTTTCTCTTTCCTCTTTCTGTCTCTCTCTGTCTCTCTCCTCTCTTTTTCTCTCTCCTCTCTCTGTCTGTCTCTGTCTCTCTCTCTCTCTCTCTCTCTCTCTCTCTCTCTCTCTCTCTCTCTCTCTCTCTCTCTCTCTCTCTCTCTCTCTCCTCTTCCCATCCCAGCCTGGCTTTAAGAAGGAAGTACTTCTTTCAGCCTGGACATTTTTCTGTTCTTTGATTTCTGAATGCTTCACTATTTCTTAATCCTTTCTGTTTTTTTTTTTTTCAATACAAGGACATATTATGGTTCTTGCGCTATCCCTTTCACGTGTGGGTGTATGTACCACCTGCAGAGTATTTTCACCCTTAGAAATTCATGATGGAGATTCTCTCCTTCTCCCCTGCCCCTTTCTAGCCAGGCAAGGAGAATTCTCTTCTGGCTTGAGTCTTTCAGCTAGCTTCCTTCCTGAATCTTAATACCCTTTCCAATAAACTTCATAATTCATAATTTCTCTGTACATAAACTTAATAATTCATAATTTATTCTTTTAGCATTGGTTTTCTCAATTCTTTGTTAAATTGGAAAAGAACTAAACTCCTGCATCAATCTCATCACCTTTGACATGTAAAGTGACCTGATCAGAGAAGTAATAGTTTACCACATCCACAAATCCTTCCTAAACTCAAGGAAAGGAAATAAACAGGATATGTATCACAGGAATGAGAATCTTGGTGATCATGTGGAGTTTTTCTTACGATGAGCTTGGAGAGGATCTGTGGATATCTAACTGATTTAGATATTTCCACTGACTTCACTTTTTTCTTCATTAATATATCCTTACTTTGAGAGATGCTCATACTTCCACTTCTCAGCCTTATTAGATGTGTTTATTCCCAATTGACCTGTTGATAGGTTTTCTTAACTGTTAACTTAGATGCATTTTTATTGAGTCTCATATGGACTAGTGATTTACTTTCTCCTCAGATAAACTCCTAAAATAAACTAATCTCCTACCTGAAGGTTAGTGTGTGAAGTAAGAAGAGGACATGGTTCTTCTGGAGCTACCTCGGGAGTGAGAGCTGAAGGTCTTGCCATTATAATAAATGGGCTTTTACTTAATTATTTTGTCTTCAAGGTAGCCCTCAGTTTAGCTGTCCAAATCTGGTGTCTCTCTGGTCTATTTTATTTTTCTTACAAATCACCTCTGTCTCCTATGGAGGTTTCTGCAGTTTCCTGTCCACCACAAATGTACTGGGATCTGGGCTGTCGCCTATTCTGTGGTCTTATATAAAGCAGACCCTCCTTTGTCATACCCCCCATGATGCCAGCTTCTCAGCTTTGCTGGATTGTGTGAGAAAAATCTACTTGCTGTCTTCCAATTTATAATTACTTGCTGAGAAAACTCACTTAGGAAAGTTTTATTTTCACTCATCATGTTTTGGCGATTTCAAGACACTCTGTGTAATTTTATAGGTGAACTTCTCATTGCTGGGACAAATACCTGACAAAAATTAGCTGAAAGAGGGAAGAGTTTTTTTCAGTTAAGAGTTCCAGGTTACAGTTCATGATGATAGCGGGAACTTGAGACAGTTGGTCACATTCAGTCCACAGTGAGGCAAAAGAGGGATGAATGCTGATACTCAACCAGTTATCTCCTTCTAATAGAGCACAGGACCCTACCCATAGTTAAGGTGGGTCTTCTCACCTCAGTTATCACATCAAGAGAATACCTCAAAGGTGATGCTAGGGCTTGTCAAGTAGACAGAAATGAAAACCTTCATACCCCGTTCTCTGAGCACATTGCTCTTTCTTCTGTGTCTACTGTTACTGCTTAGAGGATCAACAGTATTCAAATAGAAAAGGGGACACATGTGTCTTCATCGTACCATGTAAACCAAAGGTCAGTGCTGTGATAATAATTATCACTGTTATTTTTTAATAATAATGTTTATTATGATGGCATCTGCTCAGTGAGTTTGCCTTTCCTTTCCTTTCCTTCCTTCCTTCCTTCCTTCCTTCCTTCCTTCCTTCCTTCCTTCCTTCCTTCCTTCCTTCCTTCCTTCCTTTCTTTTTATTAAAAAAAGCTTAAGACTTGTATCTCTGAGGGGATGAGTGGAAGAGAATTTTCATTTATCATCAGTGTTGATCTGACAGACACTTGCACTCTGCATTGCATAAAATCCCCTGATAAGTCTATGAAGGTCCTTGGAGTAAAGATAAGAAGGATTTCTGTCTCCAGGGATTTCAAATCAGTTTATCAGATCTGCTGGTAGCATTTGTTTTATCAAAGCTACGTTTTTCTTTAAAATTCAAGCAATAAACACAAGGATAAGTGGTTTTAATGGCAAACATAAATGATATGATAACTTTGGGCAAAGAATTCACATTAAAATGTCCAAAGTGGGATAGACATTTTTGATAGCTTAATATAAATCTACTATTAAGGAGCTATTTGGCTTATTGAAAAGATTATGGACTATTTCTATTTACTAGAAAGAATTATTTAAATTTCTGGCTGTGGCATTGTGGAAGATACTTAGATGAGGCAGACACAGCAGACTTCAAAGAGCTCACAGGTGGCAGCATTAACCAAGTTATACAGGGTAGCTTTTATGTTTAGTATAAAGATGGATAAAATTGGCTTGAAGTAACCCCACTGTGTATTACTGATTTGATTGTGTAACATAAATAAGTAAATAAACAGACAAAATAAATAAGGATCTCATACACATACATATATATCACCCCAAAGAAATTTAAAGATAAGAAACTCTTGGAATGAAGTTTGGGTTCTAGAATTTTACACTTCTGCTCAGTTTTGAAAATAGTAATGAGAATCATTGAACCAAATTTATGGGAAACTTTGCTGCAGCAATGTGTAACTTAAAGAATAGTTATTTCTTCTCTTTGAATTGATGATTTATTTATATTAACATAAATTGTAAAAAAAAAAGGCCACATGAGAAAAAAAAAACCTTTAGACACTTTCTGCTCTCTCCCTAGGGATGGGAAAGAAAACAAATTGTCTGTTGCTGAATCTCAGTATCCTACAAAGAAAATAAAGTTGGGCAAATGCATAGTCAATTAAAACTAAAGAAAAGTTTTCTATTTCCAAAGGTAGTGTTTCCTCTCATCCCCTCACTTTAATCAGACCATCAATTGACATTCTATCCGTTTAATCACAGGCTTCCCTTAGAGGGGTCAGCTGCAGAAGAATTAGTTTCCAGGGTCACTGAACCCCTGTGAGCTGTCACCCCAGAGGCCGCGGAGAATGCTCATCTCAATTCAAAGGCTTGTCTGCTCAGACCTCTGCTGTAAGCACCAGGATTGAATCAGCCTGCAGGAGCATTCCTTGGAAAGGCAGTTATGAGATCCCCACTGGTCCTATGAAGGTATTGAGTTCAGCTCTTATTTTTAAATCATGGCTAAAGATGAGATCTCATTTTGTTATTCCTCATAATAAAATGTCTTTTATTCTGAAAGGCAAGCCAAGGCAAAAACAAAACAGTTTCGTCAATTGTATTTATAGATTACATGTAATGTGGGCATATTTCAGAACCACAGGTATGAAAACAAACATCCATTTAAACTTGTACAAAAGATCCCAGTGAAAAAACCTTCCTGTTACCAGAGATAAGAAAGTTAATCTAAATGATTCTTCCCAGTCAGAAGAAGCTTCTCTATTTTTATCCTGACATAAGCAGGCTTTGAAGTTTGTTACAACCTCTAAAAACTCTCCTACTTGGACATAGGCTGATCTACTTCCATTTGATTTCACAAATCAGTGAACAAAGCCATCCTCCTGAAAAATTATTGCAGACTCTTCATTACCTATGACAATGAAAGAATAGGAAGGGCCAGATGGAGTCTTGAATCCCAAGTGGATGTTTCAGGAAGAGGAGTGAAGAGTGAGAACAACTGGTTTGACTTGCAAATTTGTTTTGAAATAGATATGGAATGCTGGCTTAAATGACACATCTTTTCTGAAATTATATTACCATTTTATTTAGAATTTTGCTCCTAGACAATTGTGCAAATTCTGGTGGAGATGCTCCCCAGAGAAACTGAGAAATGACATAGCACAAAGTAATGACTGCTAGTTTTTTAGTGAGGTTTTTAAAACTCAGGACGATGATCTCCTGTCTTCCTCCAGTGAACCATTTGGGCAATTTCCCAGGTATCATGGTTGAATAGTAGGCATTAGAATATAAGCCATCAAATAATAAAGGTTTTTTCTAAGATTTTAAAAAAAGGAAAGATAAAAAGTCTTTAAAATATCATTGCTAATGAAAGCACTTTCCTAAAGAATGATTACTAAATGTTATAGTCAGCAAGATGCTGGGAAGAACCTATGGGCTACCATGGAGTTCCATAACAGGTACAGTTATAGGAAGAAGGGATTTTTTGAAGGTATAGATAATGGGAAACTTCTATAATGGTGAAAGAGGCTGGCCTCCTTTCACAGGTCCAAACACAGAGAGAAGTCATCATCAATAACACAAACACACACACACACACACACACACACACACACACACACACACACACACACACACACAAACACACACACCAGCAAAGAGGTGAGGAGAAAGAAGAAAGAAATTTCCTTTCTCTCCAGCTTCCTTGCATTCTGCCCCATACGAAGAGAGCCCCACCCATTCAGTAGGAAGGGATCACTCTGGAGGAGGGACCTCCTCCTTTAGTTAATCATTCCTGTAAGCAACCTCAGAGACCCACCTAAGATTACTGTGGATTACTAAATGGGTCATTTTGACAACAAAACTTAATTATCACAAGTCTACCCCTTGTCAACTAGACATTAAGCCATATCTCCTTATATCATAATTAATTTCTAAATGAAGACATTAATGGGATCGTAATTTCACCTAACATGATATAACTATATCTGGTACAACTGTAAATACATATTCTCCACAACCCAACACAAGGAAAGGTCCCTTAACTGCGAGTTCTGTAAAATCAAAACAAGTTATATGTGTTTAACATACAATGGCATACAGTAAACATTTTCAATTACTATGAGGCATAACAAGTACAGACTGGACCAATGGAAACTTAACAACCATTAGGCAAACATTAAACTTTTATAATTCAAGTCTGATTTCACAAATAGTGACATACAATCTCTGGATTTTTTAATTCTGTCCTTCCAGCTTGTCTGAGTAGCTGGAGAAAACTTTCTTCTTGAGCCAACAGAACTCCATGGTAGCCCATTCATTGCAGAGTCTTGGTATATCCAAACATTTTTGAGTCTCTATTGCAAATGATGGTTTGTCTATTAATGGCTTTACTGGCTAATCAGGGACTTTGTGCCCTGTTCCAAGTATCACATCTCAGCAGTGGCACCTAGAACTGTGTGCAATAGATGATCAACCCCACAATTTTTTTTGTATTTTTTATGCTTCCAAAAACAATAACAGATATGTAGGACATAGCCATGTTGTTAATTCAGAAATGCAATAATTTGTGACCTTAAAGAGCAGGTTCTTTTCTTTTAGTTATCTCCTTCCCAAAGACTGTGTAGACTATCATTTAGTCCTTCCTGAGTGGAAACACCTCTGGCATCCTTCTCATTGCTTTAATGTAAAATAGTTGGGTCATCTTTCATCATGTTAATATCTCTAGAAGAATAGCACCTTTAGGAACCAGTCTCAGTGCCAGTGAATTTTAAACTTGTTTTGAGTTTTTTCCATCTTTAAATCTTAAATTTTTAGTTCTATATCATTAGCCAAGCACATGAGTACATTACTTAAATTCAACCTTGATCAAACTCTTTGGGAATGGGCAGTAGAACACGTACAGCCCTTATCCAGTAATGCAGTTCCAATAAAGTTTTCTATAGTCTCCCCCCCTTAGAAAGTTTATAAATCAAATCTCTAAATTGAATTTTCTCTGTACTTAGCATTTTCAAATTCTTATAAGAATAGTCCATAAAACATGGCTTACTGCTCTGGGAGGTGTCTTAGGTTGCAATTACCAAGTCTCTGTTCATTCTTTCAACACACAAGTTCCAGAAGACCAAAATCTACATGGTTAATTTATCTCAGCAATATCAACCCACTACTGGTACCAAAAGTGTTGTAGTCAGCCACATGCCACTGGGACAAACTTCCAAATCAGGCACAGTTATGGGAGGAAGGGATTTATTGAAATTACAGATCCAAGGGAAGTTCCATAATGGTGAAAGAGGCTGGCCCCTTTTCATAGGTCCAAAAACAGAGAGAGAAATGTCATCACCAATACCCCTCTCTCTGTATTTCTCTCTCACTGTCTTTCTTTCTCACTGTCTTTCTCTCTCTGTCTCTCTGTCTCTCTCTCACACACACACATACCAGCAAACATGTGAGGGGAAGGAAGAGAGAGATTTCCTTCCCTTCCAGCTCCTTTACATCTTACCCTCTACTGAGAGGTCTGCCCACTCTGTAGGAAGGTCTTACTCTGAAGGAAGGACCTCTTTCTTTAGTTAATCCTTCCTGTAAGCAACCTCAGAGACCCACCCAAGATTCATGTGGAGTACTAAACAAGTCACATTAACAAAAAACTTGACCATCACACTAAAGTTTTCCAATCTGATAAAGAAGCTTAATAAACTTTAATATTATAAAAGAGTTGAACAGCTGTGTGCAGGAAGTAGATGAATTCATTTCCGTCTCTTCCAAGAGAAATAACTATCTGCTTTGGTCCTTCATTATGAATTTAAGGGAGTAATGCATCTTTCTTTTTCATAATCTCTATTGATGGAAATTTATGAATATCTGTCTATGAGATTTTGAATTGAGTCTGTGCTTGGTTCAGGTTGGGTTTTAGTGTGTTTTTCCACAATAATTGCAAATAGATCTCTTTGCTGAACTTAAGACTTTGGTTTAATTTCTCAGATGATTCTCATCTCCTGCTGCCTTAGGACTCTCTCAATATAATTTTACCAACTCCACTTATAGTATGCTCATACTCAGTGAGAGAATGCTGATAATTTAGTCTTCAAGTTATTTAGTTGAATAATTTATCAACTTTTACAAATTCTGTAGCTTTGGTGTGCTTATTTTTATCAGGCAAAAAAAATGTAGTAAATTGTTTCACTAAAATAATTTAAAATAAAATCCATAGGGTAGTTATAAAAAAGTAACAAACATTTGTTATGAAAGATTTTTCCAAATGAGGGTTCACATTTGTGTTGAGTGATAGGCAAAAGGCTTCTATTGGGTTCTAAGCCAAATGTTGGTAGCTATGAAAAATTGTTTATTGGTAGAAATTAAATATTTCCCATATTCTTCACTTCCTTGTATGAATTTTTGAGATGATACCACAAAAAGATTCTTTCATTCTTATAATTTGAGGGCTTCAATAATCACAGGATGGGAGGGGGAGGAATGGGAAGGAGGAGAGACTTATACAATAAACTAAACTAATAATGAATTGATACCATAAAATCCTAACTTTCATACACTGAGCTCCTGAGGAAGCTGGGGCACCACCTGGTAAAAGGGATCATGAACAGAATGGGAGGATGCCAAATTTCAAGAAGAATTGCTCAGGCCTGCATCTCCCTGTCCCAGTTATTGGTTCCTTCCCACACTGAGCTGTTGATCAAAAATACTCCTGAGGTTCCCAAAATGAGACGGGCTTTTGTCAAAGTTCTTGAATACCTGCCCCAAGCCTAAAGTGAGACCCCATTTCTGAAGAAACCATGGAATGTTTTCAAACAATACTGAGAGATCCTGCTAGATCCAGAATGGTAACCAGCTCCCAGATGGTAGCATGTGTTGCTGGAAGGTGTTACATGAGCTGTCAGGAGGAATTGGCTTTCTGATTGGCTAAGAGATCCACTCAGTGACAAGGAACAGTTAACTTGAATAGGAATCCATGGCAAAATCCTATGGGGACCAAGACCTCGGGCTCCAAGGGGAAATTCCCACTACCAGAGAGCTACAGAGAGGCTACAGCCATTAGAATTTTGCCAAAATAGCAATGTTGTCTCATTTAACCTATATTGATCTCACTCTCTGATGGAGATTCTGTTTGTATTTTTCAGAATACAGTGAAAGAGCCAGGGACCACCCAATTTCACCAACAAGCCATGGGAAGATGGCTGACATCCTGTCAAGAGATGAACCACCTCTGGCCTATCACACAGGGCCCACATGAAAC
>PVHP010044224.1:0-14191 GCA_004024765.1 Zapus hudsonius
GTAGCATCCTGCTCTCTCTACTAACCAGACTTTTCCTATGATGATGAAGCTTCCCCCTTGAAACCGTGAGCTGAGATGAACCTTTTCCTTCCATAAGCTGCTTCTCTGGTCAGGTATTTTGTCTCAGCAACGAGAAGGTAACTGCTACTTATACTCACCAAGCTTGTCTTCAGAGCTGGGGCTCTGGTTCAGGGACTGCAAAGGAGATTCTAGCCATGTTCTTGCGTTTCCAGCTTCCAGGACTTACCTCATTCCTTGGCTCATGGTATCTCTCTTCACCTTCCAAGCATCTCTCTGACCACTCTCCCCTAGTCACGGCTATCTCTAACCACAGTTAGGAAAGGTTCTCCAACTGTAAAGATTTATGTTGTTCAAATGGACCCACTTGCATAATTCAAGATAAGCTCTGCATCTCAATGGCTGTGATCTTAATCACATCAGCAAAGGACTTTGACATGTAAGGTAACATGTTCACAGGATTAGAGCATGGGCATCTTTAAGGGGCCACGACAATGTATCTAGTTACTTACATGTAATTACAGTGATTTTGTTCATATGAGACAAATGATGGGAACTGGGGAGATGGCTCAGCAGTTATGAGTTCTTGTTATATAAGCATGAGTACCTGAGTTTGGTACCCAGCACTCAGGTAAAAAGCCAGGCATGGCTGCTCATGCCTGTAACTCCGGCCCTGGGGTTGGGGAGGTAGAGGCAGGAGGATGGCTGTAAAGTAGAAGAGCCAGAGAGGACATCCAATGTCTTCTGTACACTGGGCATGCAAGTCTGCGCACGCATGCACGCACACATGCGCACACACCAAAAACACAGCATCTTTAAAAGGCAAATTAAATCATAGCTATGTACTCTCTGCTCTGGCAATGCCACCTCCCAGTTTACATGTGACGACAAATGAGCTTCCCAACCACGAGTGCAAATCCTTCCCTGTTCCCGAGCTTCAATCCATTGTCCCTCTATTTTTGAAATACACCCAGCAAGCATTAAATTGCACTTATCTACAGCCATTGTCTCCACTAAATATGATTTCTATATAATAAGTGAGTTGAACTTGCTGACAAAACGTGATGTTTCATATGCATTCAATTAAAATTCATGCTAACGCTTTGCAGCTCTCTTTACTCTTTCAGACCTGAGCTCCTTTAGAGATTTCTGAAAAGCTCATAGGTCCGTAGATTTTGTGCCCTAAGGGCTCAGGAATGAGAGGCTACTAGATTGGTGGTTATTTCTCCCAGATGAGGTATGAGAAGAAAGGAAAAGAAGTAGAAAGAGGGACTGAGAAGATGGTCATTAAAGCCCTTGCCCAACAAGGATCCCCAGTTCCCACCCGAATCAATGCTGGGAAAATGCGGCAGCCCACCCAGAATCCCAGTGCTCAGGAGACAGAGACAGGATCTCCAGGGTAAGCTGGCTGGCTAGACCAGCCAAATGAGCAAATTTTGGTTCAAGTGAGATACCTAGTCTCAATGAATAAAGTGGAGAGTGATCAGGAAAGATACTCAACACCAACCATTGACCTCTGTATGTGTACCCACACATGTGAACGGGCACTCCTGTGAACATGCAGGCACACATGCACGTGCCAAAAACAAAGAGAAAGAGAGAGAGAGAGAGAGAGAGAGAGAGAGAGAGAGAAGGAAATAGGAGAAATAGGAGGGAGGAGAAAGAAGGGAGGGACACAGAAAGAAAACAGGAAGGGAACAGAAAGCAAGGGCAAGGTGGAAGGGTTCCTAATGTTCTCCTTCTCTAATAATATAAAATACCTGCTTTTTCTTCCAGTGCTAAGACCATGGTTCAAGATTATTCATGAGCAATTCAGTCAAGTGTCATTGTTTGTTTTTATAATGAGTACCTGTAAAGGGCTTATCCCCACACTGGGCTCTGGGAAACCATGATGAATAAGACCCTGCCCCCACCCTCAGGAATCTCTCAGTCTGTCTAATCTTGTCCAGGAGTTCACATGCATCACGTTTCCTTGAGAAAATGAGTCTGGCCCCTTCCACCACCCAGAGTGACTAGGTGCTTACCAGATCCTTCGATGTCTTGGGAACCATCTGTTGCTTTAGCTGGCTTCTCTCCCATGTGGCTTACAGTTTCCATACTATGAAATGCGCAGATTTTTAAGAAGACGAGTCTTTGACAGGGAGACAGAACTTTCCCACCACTCCAGAAAGTTCCCTCATATCTCTGCCCAGTAAATCCCCTCCCAGCCAGCCAGGAAGCAAGCACCACATTGGATTTTCATGGTGAGTTTTACCTGTTACAGAGCTTAGTGTAGATGGGATTATAGTGAAAGCTTCGGGACCTGGTTTCTTCTGCTCAGCATCAGTTTGTTGGATTTTTTTTTTTTTGTTTTTTAAATTTTCTTCACATTGTGTATCTCCCTAACCTGTTTATTTCTATCTCAGAGTTGATTCCGCTGTATAAATAGACCATAGAATTTTACCCATTCTCCTGTTAATGAATATTTTTAGCCGTTTCCAGTTTTAGACTATTGTGATTAAAAGTGGTATGAATATTTTTGTATAAGATTTTTTTTTGCAGATAAGTGTTTTCATTTCTTCCAGATGAATAGCAAGGAAGAGTCTAGATGTATTTTAACTCTTTAAGAAACTATCAGGCTGGAGAGATGGCTCAGTGGTTAAGGCACTTGCCTCCAGTGCCTAAGGCCCCTGGTTCAATTCCCCAGTACCCACATATACCAGACCCACAAGGTGGTGTCCCTGGTGCCCCCCTCTCTCTGTATCTCTCTGCTTGAAAATGAATAAATAAAATATTTTTTTAAAAAAAGAAACTATCAAAGCTTTCTCCAAAACCACAATAACCCTTGAGCCACTTCCTCCGGTTTTCCTCTCCAATGTTTAATGTTTTCTTTTTTGTCATACATTCGGAAACACAACTCAACACTTGAATGGATTTTCCCCACAATGCTGGGAGTTGAACCCAGGACCTTATGCATGCTAGGCAAGTGTTCTACCACTGAGCTACAGTGGGCCCCTGTTTTGTTTTGTTTTGTTTCTGAGGCCTCCAAAGAGAAATGCACTACATGAGTGATATACAAAGAGGCTACTAATATTAGAATCTAGCTAATTCAGAAATGTATATCTAAGTTAACTTATACTGATCTCACTCTCCGATGGAGATTCTGTTTGTATCTTTCAGAAGGCAGAGAAAGAGAGAGCTATGGATCCTCCAACCCTAACAACGATCTGCAGGCAGATAAGCTGACATCCAGACAAGAGATGAGCCACACTAGGTCTTCCATGAAGGAGCCATATAGAACCCAGCAGAGAGACCATGAGACCTATAACCACAGCCATTCAGTCAACACAGGATAAGCCAGACAGACAGACACCAGCGATTTTCAACACAACCTAAAGCTGAAGTACAGAGACCCCTAAGACCTCAACAATAAAGCAGCCTTAAGACTCACCCACCATGACTCAGGGAACTGAGTAGAAGAGGGAGCAGAAAGATTGTAAGAGCCAAAAAAAAAAGATTGTAAGAGCCATGGTGGGGGAGAACTCCCAGAGTCATTGCTCCCCTCAGTAACAACATACAAAGGGGGGGTGGAACAAGGTTGACTCCTAGGCTATCCATAACCCCCTACCCCATGGACTGATCCAGACTACCCACAGAGGAGGATACCCAGCTGATTGGGGACAGGGAGGAGGGAAATTGGGGAAATGGGGATATCAACTCATTATCTGTTCATTAAATGTATCTAATTATGGATAATAATAATAATAAAGAACTCTCCATGGAAAGGAGTGATTTTTAAAAACAGAATAATGTATGTTATAATAAGTCATCTATTCTTTCTGGATTATAGTTACTCAAAGATTTAATAAAATGTTATGGAGCAAAAAAAAAAATAAGATTTTGAAATGTAGCCCGGGCTGGCCCTGAATTCATGATCCTTCTGCCTCAGCCTCTCCTTCCCCAAGTGCTACGATTATCAGCATATGCCGCTATGCCCAGCCAGATTACTTCTTGCAACTGCTCAACCCAGAGCCCAAAGAATTTTGCAGGGATTCTCTGAAGAATTGTACTTAAGAGCATGAGTCAATGATATGTAGCCCAGGCTAACTTCAAATTTATGATTCTCCTGTCAACTCCCCCTCCCAAATACCAGGATGACAGGCATAAATAACCATACCTGGTACAAAAACAATTCTTAAGAAGCATGTGCATGATTGCAGGGGATGGGAAAGAACTATTTAGGGAAGGAAAGGAGCCAGACACAGCCATGGAGGGAGGGCAAAGGTGGAAGGGAACAAACGAGAATGAACTACATTGATACATAAGTTATGAAACTGCCATAATGAAGCCTGTTGCTTTGTATATTGACCTAAAATATTAATCGTAGACAAAAAAGTAGACATAGCCAGCCAGGCAGCATCTGGTACTAAAACTAATCACTCAGGTAAGGTACGAGCCAGGTAGGGGACCAGCCACCTCAGCTTGCCTGGGACCGCTGGAGGGAGTTCCTAGGAAGTAGGACTTTCAGTTTTTAAAACCAGACAGGTCCAGGCAAACCAGAATGAGTTGCTCACTGTGTGTAGCTGGGTGTGCCCATGAGACTTAATTCTCAGGGGTCCCAAAGCAAGCTGACCCTCCCCACCCAGCAACCATGCCCTGAGATGTTTAGCAGATGGGCAGGGCAGGTAGAAAATGTCAAAGTGCTGCAGGCCTTGCCTGCCGCTGCCTTTTCTGGAGCAGATGAAACCCCAAATTCTCAAGCCACACCCACGGAGGCAGCAGGAGAAAGAGCCTGGGGGAGCCCTTCGCCTCATTGAAAATCAGACTGCACGGAGCTATGGGGTGTGTGACTGATCAGCTCACTTCCCTCTAGGGTGGAGTCGGGGTGGGAAGTCGGTTGGACTCACTGGCCTGTCTGCTCAGCTCCAGACAGGGCACCTGTCTCTCCACTGTGTTCCCGAGAGGACTGAGGTGACCGCAGAAGGTCTTGCTGTCTCAAGTGCTACTCCCCTCCCATCAGAGGCTTTGGGTCAGCTGTTTTGAGGCAGCAACAAGGAGATAACTGAAACACCCATCCACGCAAGTGTTCATGGAACATCCAGCCAATGTGAGACACTGAGAACAAGCTGCCTTCTGCCACGATGTTTATTGTCCAATGAGGAAGACAAGAGATAAAGGACTTATATTTTAATATGATGAGGAGAACTGGAAAGATGGCTAAGCAGTTAAAAGCATGTGCTTGCAAGCCTGCTGGTCTGGGTTCAATTCCAGCACCACAAAAAGCCAGAGGCACAAAGTAGCACATGTGAATGGAGTTCATTTGCAATGGCAGTGGCAGGAGGACCTGGTGTGCCCATTCTCTCTCTCTCTCTCTCTCTCTCTCTCTCTCTCTCTCTCTCTCTCTCTCTCTCTCTCTCTCTCCTCTCTTTCTCAAACAAATAAATAGAAGCATATTTTAAAAACAGGACAAGGGTTGGGGAGATGTCTCAGTTCATCCAGTGTTTGCTGTACAAGCATGTGAACTTCAGGTCAGAACTCCAGCACCCAAATAAAAGTTGGATGTGGAAATGCATTCCTGTAACCCCAGTACTGGGGAGGCAGAGAGAGAGGAGGACCCCCAGTGCTTGCTGGTCAATGAGTGTAGCCAAATTGATGAGTTCTAGGGTCAGTGAGAGATCCTGCCTCAAAAAATAAGAGAGATTGGGCTGGGAAGGTTGCTCGTTGGTTAAAGGTGTTGCTTGCAAAGCCTGATGGCCTAGGTTTAATTCCCCAGTAACCCACATAAAGCCAGATGCATAAAGTGGCAATGGATCTAGTGTTTGTTTGCAGTGGCAGGAGGACCTGGCATACCCATTCTCTCTCTCTCTCTCTCTCTCTCTCTTTCTCTCTCTCTCTCTCTCTCTCTCTCTCTCTCTCTCTCTCTCTCTCTCTCTCCTTGCAAATAAATAAATAAACATAACAGAGATTGAGGAAAACACCCAACATTAACCTCTGGCCTACACACACACACACACACACACACACACACATATTTGCATGTGTGTATGTTCTGGCATGCATACATGTATGAATGCATTCATACCTGTGTGTGTGTGTGTGTGGTGACTTATGAAAGACCCGAGTACTATGCAAACAAACACATACCCAGGAATCTACCCCAAGCTAGGCAATCATGGAGGACTTCCCTGAGGAAGCAACCTTCATGTTGAGCCCCTAGATAAAGAAGAGTTACCTCAACTTACCTCTCTGTGCCATGAGCCTTCAGGAGTGGGAACTGGGCCCATAGACAGCCAAAAGAGGCCTCAGGAGTGGGATTCTGGGTTTGACCCATCTGGTCGGTGAGCTACAGAGACCTCTCAGAGCAAAGACTAGTCTGTTTCTGGCCAGGACAGATTCTAGAACCTGAGAGAGAATCAGACATGGGAGGATAGTCTATCACCTCAAGAAAAATACCTGACTTTGGGTTCTAGAATCCAAGACACCTGAATGTGAAGTCCAGGACCATTCACACACCTCTGCAGCCCAGTCGTATCTGTAAAATGGGTGTAGAGTATGCCTAACTATAAAGTCACAGTGCGAATGCCAAAACGCAATGCAAGCAGAAAACGTAGGGTGGTATCTAACACACAGTAAGTACAAAAGTGAAGGGTTTTCTGCTTTAAATTATCATCACGATGTGCTGTGAGAACCCAACTATCACCTACCATTTATCTCACGATAACAGTTATTTAAAAAAAAAAAAACCTAAAACTGGCAGGATGCCACATGGTGTCTCAAGGAAGAAATATTGGACGGGAGCCTGGCAGGGTGACTGGTTGACTTGCAGGGAAAGAGAAGCGTGAAGAGAGGCACGGAGAGCAGAGTGGGTGGTGCCAAGGGAGCGGCCAGAGCTGCTGGGGAGAGTTTGTGGTGGGAACCAGCTGCAGGGCTGGGTGAGGTGGAGCTGGAGGACCATCGAGGCTGAGCTCAGCCTGGCTGGGAAGATAGCAGAGTTCACCAACAATCTCTTATGGTGTGTGGGGCAGAGCAAAGGAGGCCTGAAAGGGGGCGACCAAGAAGCCAAGCTGCTGGTCTAGGGCCACCAGAAACCTATGGCATGGTCACTTCTTCACTGGGTGGTTTTGAGCCTGGTTCATAAGCAATCAGGCCCCAAGCTTCAGGGAGGAGTTTGTCTCAGCCCCTGATCTCCTTCCAGCTCTACAACGTGCAGTTTATAGAATTCAGGGGTGGCAGGAGGTGACCATCAAGTTGCCTTTCTTTGCTCCAAATCATCTTGGATAACACATCTTGGGGAGGCCAGAGTGGGGTTTCCTATGGCAACCTCCATAGCCCAGCTCATCAGAGACCTTGGAGCTCCACATATTCTTTTGAGTGGCCAGGGGTAGATATACAGGATGAAGACAGGATAGGAGAACTACCCTCCCTAGATGCCCAGGGGAGATGTACCTATACACGTGCGCATGCATGTACACATGGACATGCATATGAAATACCTGTACGCGCACGCGCGCGCGCACACACACACACACACATGCACACATGCACACACAGGTACATACACTCTGTCACATTCATGCACCTAGGTGACAGCAGTGATCTCCAGCCCATGGGGAGCAGGATGTGGGAACAGAAATAGACACCACCTGAGTCAGAGGATGAGTCAGAATGTTCTGGAGAGCTTCTGAAGGGAACAGCAGGAGGGGCTGATGGTGGGGAAGGGAGCCAGGCCCCCAGGCGAGAAGAAGGGAGAATGGGCAATTTCCCAGGCATGGGGCCAGGGAACAATGTTCTGAAAAGTAAGGGGTCCATTGCCTTACCAACAGAGCCTGAAAGAGTGACTGGCACAGGGCATGCAAAGTGAGGTGGACTTAGGAAGGGTACACCATAGGTAGGGGGCAAGCTGGTAGGGACTCATCAGATTTATACAGCCACCTTTGCAGCACACGAAGCTTCTATGGTTGGCTGCCCTCCAGATGAGCTCAGCCTCAGACCCTTGTTGCTGCAATATCTTAGCCTTCCAGAGAGTGGGATGTGCTGACAGCCCATGCTAAACGAGGGAAACTGAAGAAGAGGCAATCCTATCTGACCAGGATGGGGCAGGTAGTATTAGTTCCCATGATAGGGCTCTAAGGGACCAATAGAGTGCAATTCTCTGCGGCCAAGCGTCATGCAGCCACATGTTCAGTGCTAGACACCAGCCAAACCATCCACTGGGACTCTAAGAGCTCAAGAAAGCTCACCAGACCATCAGATCAAAGCGGTAAATTTTAGCTGAATTGAGGCAGGACAGGACACAGACAAGCTCAAGAGGAGACAGACCAGTAGGAGAGGGGTGAGGACCAAGTGTCCAAGAGACACAGGTACACTGAGGCCTTTGGAGAGATGCTCACAGCATGGCGCTGGACTTGATTTACCTCCTGGCTGACACACTCTGGGCCTCCGAGCAAAGACTATAGCTGTCTGTCTGTCTTCGGTACTAATGCCAGGATTCAGATTTAGGGAGTCCCTTATGAAAAAAAAAAGCCAGGGGCAACAGCCACAGGTAGAGTAAACCAAGGATACAGAAATGTCTCCTCCAATCCATTCCTCATCTGGGAGTTCCACACTCCCTGTGTTCACATCACCCTCATGTGACCCAGGTCTTAGTTTGAGTTTCCTCAAGATCAGAGCCTGAGACCAGACTTTAGAGGAAGGGGCAGATATGGGAAGTGACCCCAGGCAGCATGTGTGAAGGAGCAGGAGAGACAAGGAAGACAGAATAACTAGCACTCAAGAACATTGCCAAGGTCATGGCTATAGACAAAGGGACCATGGGTGCACTAGGACTTTCCTCTAGGAAGTGTCCAGAGAGATGCCCAGAATTAAATTTTCCATCTGTGAAACAGGAAGCCAGGGCTTTATCTGCCAGCATCCATGGCCTCGTGGTTGAAGGTCTCCCCCCTCAACACACAAGAAAGCGAATTTCCTGCCTCCTGTGATATTCTGAAGAATCTATGAAGCAGAATAAGGACAGATGTGGAGTGCATGGCCGCAGGAGTCAGGCAGTGTCATTGTCTTCCCACAGCTTGACACCAGTGAGCAGCTGGAACCAATGGCAGGCACCTGCAGTGGCCTCGATGGCTTCCAGCTGCCCTTCAGTAAAGAGCAGACCCCTTAGGGCCCAAATCTCACATCTGCACTTCCAGCTCCAGCTCCCTTCACTGGTGCCCCGGAACACCCAGATTCGTTCCCTTTCCAGTCCCAGAAATGACCTTGCCACCCAGAGCCTGAGCCCTGGTTCATCCCTCCGCAGGAAACTCCAGGTTCATGGTCATCTCCTCACCTTGGCCTTGGCAAAAGTATCACCTCTTAAGAGACTTCTCCCTGACTAATCTACCTGAAGTTAAACCCACAGTGTCCTTGCTGGCAGCACAGCAGTGGGCCCGTGAATGAATCAACCAGTTCTCAAAGAAAAACAAAAGCCCTGCTTCCTTCAGCTTGCCAGTTCTCATGGTGTAAATATTCCCATCATGGTCAATGCCAGGCTCACAACATGACGTCACTAAATGTGAAGCTGGAAGAAAGAAGCACTCACACAGTATTGTACCGATAAAATCGATGCAAATAGCCTCAAAGACACAGATAGTAGTAACAGAATTAGATAGCGATGCATTTCATTGTTATGCCGATTTGAATAAAATTTAATTATAAGTATATATAAAAATTGAAATAACATCTGCATTTCACTACTGGCTCATAAAACCTGAAAATTTAACAATGGGTCCTCATGAGCCAATAGGAGTCAGCTCCAGTTCATATCACTGTGTTCTTTCCTTCCGTGTGCTGGCCCTCTCAAATGTGGGTTTGCTGATTTATTTTCAGTGGCAACCTTAGGGCCCAACACCATACCTAGCTCACAATAGGAATTCAATGAATATTTGCTGAGTGAATGTACCAATGCACACATAGGTGAATGAGGCCAATAGGTGTCATGGGGTTGGGCATCCCTGCTGAGAACTGAAGAGGAAACAGTCATCTTGAGTGACCCGCCTTGAATCCCACAAGGCTTGCTGGGTGCTAAAGATTGGGGTGTGAGCAAGAGTTAAAAGCAGCAAGACAGGCTCACAGGCTTCCAGTAGTGAAGGCAGACGGTGACATGGGAAAGGAACCCAGAACCATTACTTAACTGTTCTTGAGCAACTAGAGATGGTCTCTGCAGCTCTTCATCCCCTCCTTACGTCTCAGGCCGAGGAGTGGGGCTTACAGACACATCCACAGGTGATAGAGGCCCTCTTATGAAAGCCTTGCATGGGAGGACTGAGAAGGCCACCCGGATGAGATATCAGTCACCCATGCCCCACCCAACCCCCAGATCAGTGGCACCCTTCAAGTAGGAATGGTCAGTACATCCAATTCTAGCACATGCTGCTTTCAGGAGAACTAAAGTTCATCAGCTCTTGCGTGTGTGTCTCAATCCTCTCCCAGTCCCTCCAACCTGGGATCCTGCTGCCTCAACACCCAGAAAATGCCCGACTTTACTTGTATGTTGTCGGTCAGTCTGTCTGTGTGCAGAGCCCAGCACCAAGCCTACGTGGGGGAGATGCAGAGCATGCTTGTGGTATGAAGGAGCCAGTGAGTAAGGCAGCTTCCCAGCAGAGCCAATGTGAATCAACATATTTCCCATTCACACGAGGCCCAGGCCTGGCACTGGGCAAGAGCCTAGAGATGCCAGGCCAGCTATGCCCCTGACTGCCACCCAGGGCAGTGGCCATGAGCCCAACCCCAGAGCCAGCCAGACTGGAGCCACATCCTAGCTCTGCCAGTCTCTGGCTTGGGCCTTCATTTCCTCATCTGTGAAATGGGGATAAATCATCACAGCACTGGCTCACTTGGGAAAGATGAGGTGAGAAGATGCCCGTCAGAGGCTTGCAAACTTTCCTGGAATAGGAAAGAACTCAAGACAGTCTTCTTAAAAGGAGAATATTTATATAGCAATTTCTTTGTGCCAAGAACTGTCCTAAACACTTTATGAATATCAATTCACTTAATACCATACTTATATTGAGGTCTGACTCTCAATGTATTGTTTTTTTATTGCATTGGTTTAACTTAACTTGGACTTTGATAATTTTTAATATTTTTCTATTTTTTCTTACTTTCATACACATATACAATGCATTTTGGTCCCCTCCCCAACTACCCTCTCTCATCCCCATCTCTATATTCTTCCCACAAAAACCCGGCTTCCCATTTAATTCCCATCCTATGTTCATATCTTGTTGGCTGATTGGTTGGTTGGTTGGTTTGTTCATTTGTTTGTTTGACCCACTAAGTTAAATCAGAGTTGTCTGCATGCTCACCGGCAGTAGGTTATTTACTGGAGAATAGACAACCCCCTAGAGGGTACCCCACTAAAGGGCATGACTCCCCTCCCAGCAATCCTCAGCTGTCACCGGCTATTCTGGGAGGTGCAGAGTCCCATGAAGCCCTCCCCCACCATGATGAACTATTGACAGGAAGCCACATTGGCTCTGAGTTCATGAGAGTAACGGCCATATCACATGCCACAGCCCCCCTTCCCATCCTCTTCTTGGACATTCTTTCCACACTCTGTCTTCCTGGAGGTGCCCTTTGCCTTGGCAGTCATTTTCGGGGCTGAGCACACACTAGTTGCTCATTCATGGTAGCTTTGCCACATTAACCTCTGCCCTTCACATGAAGAAACTTCTGTGATCAAGGCTGCGAGCAGTACCAATCTATGGGAGACATATAGATATGTAGACGAAAGCTTGGCCAGCTGTTCATTTAGCTTAACCACAGAACTGGGATGCCCTAGGGCCCAGGTCCCTAGCCACTGGCTTGGGCCAGATTTCTTTTTGCTTTTTGATACAGAATAAGATTCTGTCTGTCTGTCTGTCTGTCTGTCTGTCTCTCTCTCTCTCTCTTTCTCTCTCTCTCTCTCTCTCTGTGTGTGTGTGTGTGTGTGTGTCCCTCTCATGTTCTTTTCTATAAAATGGGACATTGATTTAAGCAGCATCTACTCAATACGTTTCCATCACCTTAGAGTTCTTGTTGCTTTCTCTTGGTTTCTACAAGCCTTCAGGTTTTCCTACGCTTCCTGCTACAGAGTAGACTTCAACTCAAAGACCTGATATAAGAGCCCAGCACAGCCTCCAGCCCTCAGGAAACAGCTCACCATGCTCACCTGCAGGGCTAGTCTCTTCCCCACCTGTGATATGTAGTGCCATCCACGCTCAAACCATTGGAGACAGTCCCAGAAGATCAGCACTTTGAGATGAAAATCGCAGCACTCCCAAACCCATTCATTCTTCCGTCAATAAATATTTCTTGAGCACCTACTGTATACCAAGGCTTATGCAATGCTTTGGGAACAAGGCAGGGGGAAGGATGAGAAGATCGCTACCTTCATCAACACTAGAAAGCAAACAGATCAACAAAAACACCAACAAGCTTCTTTCAGAAAGCACTGGAGGCTGGAAAGAACAGAAAGTAGACAGTGGTTAGGGAGTGGTCAGAGCAGGCCTTGCAAGGAAAGTGACTTAGGATTTCTGACAAGAATGGTGACAGCCAACCACGAGCTAATGAGCAGGTAGAGGGTGTCCTATGTGGCTGGAGTTCAGGAAGCTGGGGGTACACAACCACTGAGATCAACAGAGCAGAACAGGACAGACGGACAGATCGGGTAACACAGGTAACACACAGAGTCCCCTGGAGGATGAGCCGGCTCCCACTTGTTATATGAAACCACTGGGGAATTTTAAGGAGATACAATGGCCTTTTTAACTTTCAACAAACATTTACTTGCCTGTACACAAGATCCTTTGCATAATGTCCAGGGCACATTGAAAATGAGAATAAGATTATTAAAAGTTTCAAGACTGGCTGAGGTCTCTATATGCACAGGATCCTGCCATCCCTGCCCACACAAAACTGCAGTGGCATTGACAAAACTTTCTCAAATTTAACAAACATGTATTAGAGGCCTAAAATAAACCTGGCATTGTGCCAATGCAGACAATGAATGGTCCAGCTACAAAGGCCACTTTGACGTTAATTTTCCTTTCCATTCTGCACAGGTTCACACCTTCCATTGAGTGGATTTGACTTGATACCTTAGTTAATAATGAGAAACGTTGTTACAGATCCACATGCACCTGGCACATGCATACATAGTTTTGCTGAATCTTTTGTTATGATTTAAATCTGAAATATCCCCCCATAGGCTTCTGTTGTGAGTATGTGTCCCTAACTGGTGGTACTGTTTGGGGAGACTGCTGAGCCTTTGGGAGGTGTTACCTCTCTGGAAGAAGTAGTTCAGGGGGGTGGGCCCTGGTTCCCACATACTGTCTATATCCTGTTCTGCCATATCGTAAATAACCACCATCACCATGAACTTGGTCATGTCTTTTCTGCTATGATGGATGGAGACCCTCTAAAACCATGAGCCAAAAATAAATGTTTCCTCCCACAAGTTGTTTCTGTCAGGTATTTTGTCATAGAGACACTAAAGTAACTACTATATCTCTCCACCACCACCCACTTAGAGCCTTTCGAAGAAAGCACAAAAAAAAAAAAAAAAAAAACTCAAGCTCAAAGAAGAGAATTCACTTTTCAGAGTTCACTCTGTTCCCTGGGAATGGACAGAGCTGAGATTTGAATTCAGTTCTCCCTGAATCCAAAGTCCTCCTCTCTAAGTGAACAAATCTGCCTCATATGAGTTGTACATTCACACAACTGTTCAAAGTAAGGCTCCAAGCTTGGGCTGATGGAACAGACCTGTAAACCCAGCCATCGGGAGGCTGAGGCAGAAGTATCATAAGCTCAAAGCCTGCCTATACTGGACAGTGAGTTCAAAGCCAGCCCGAGTCTCAAAATCGGTCTCAAAATCAAAACTAAGTAAAGGGCTGAAACTTTAGCTCAGTGGGAAAGTGTTTGCTTAGCATGAACATAGCCCTGAGTTCCATCCCCCCCCCCACTGCAAAAGAAGGGAAAGATAAAATAAAAATAGATTCAGGGGCTGGAGAGATGGCTCAGCAGTTAAGGCGCTTGCCTGCAAAGCCTAATAACCTGGGTTTGATTCTCTAGTACCCACATAAAGCTAGAAGCCAGAAGCCAGAAGCCAGATGCACAGAGTGGTGAATACATCTGGAGTTCGTTTGCAGTGGCTAGAGGCCCTAGCACACTCATTCTCAAT
>PVHP010044225.1:0-14161 GCA_004024765.1 Zapus hudsonius
CAAAGAAAAGCATAAGAAACCAACCCTAGTGTAAAAATGTATTTTATGAAACACAAAGGGGATGGAACTTGGAGCCGTATGCAAGATTTCCTGTAAGAGCATAGACATTAAAGAAACACAAGAGATGAGAGAAAGATCCAAGAATCTGCACAGTCAATTTTATTGCAAGCATATAACATAAATTTCTTTGTGGAAAGTAAAACAGATAAGGATCTGCATCGTGGTTTACATAAAAGGAAGGAGTTAGGTTAAAAAGGCAGAGACACTAAGGGAATTTTTAATGAAAGAGATAGGCGTTATCAACACAACCTGAAAGGAAGGCAGTTTGTTGGCACAAATCAGTTATGCTGTTTTGTTTTGTTTTTAATTTCCAGACTATTTTAGCTCTCTGGGTAAATTTATGGAGAGAAATGATTTCCAAAGGTTGGATTTGATTCACAAATGAAGGAAGAGGGTAAGGTTTCAATGGTATCAAATTCACCATCACATGATGAGAGATGGCTCAGAGGGTAGGAATGCTCACCTGAGTGTGAACTCCAGCAACCACATGAAAAGCCACGTGTGACTGCACAAGCTTGAGGCCCTAAAAATGAGGGGGTTTGAGATGACAAGCTCATTGGGTTTCTCTGCTTCACCACTTGAACTGAAAAATGGGAAGCCCAAGGTTGAGTAAGAGACTGTCCTGTGGAGATAAGCCTTAGGAGCAAAGGAGAACTCCTAGCAACCTCTGACCTTGTGCTCATGCAGAGGGGACACACACATTTGCACACATGTGTGCATGTACCATACATACACTGCCCATAGTGCGTGCACATGTGCACAGAGAGAGAGAGACAGAGAGAGAGAGAAATAAAAATAAATTGTTTATAATTGTTGAGATATGAGATGCAATTTGGGTGAGGTGGTGTATGCCCACAGTTCTAGCTCTTTGTTATTTAAAAGGTTGTCTTAAGATAATGGCTTCAGTCTTGAAGTTTGAAGTCAGAATGGAAAAATTATTGACACTCTGACTCAGAAACAAAACCCAAAGTAAACCTAAAGTAAGGCAGAATACACTGACTTTTGATGACTAAATAAAATGTAAGTAGCATATGAGATATTCTTTCTTATTCACAGATCTTTATAATTTGAGCTTCAATTAATATATTGACATCCACTTATCTACTTGATGACATGAAATCTTTATGTGTCTCTTTAGCATACAAAGTTTATGTCTTTTGGGCATGTTAGACATGATTTGTTCTTCAGAACCTTCTTTGCTACTCTTCTCCATCTTTGTGCTCCTAGTACAGGTCATCCACAGCAGACTCCTTTCCACTTTAACATCACATCAAATTCTATTAACCTTCCCACTTCACAACAATCTGGATTTCCTCCTTCATGGTCCCCTTTGAAAGTCCACAATGAAATCATTACCAACTTCTTCTAAAGCAAATAACAATAATATTTTAGTTGAATTTTGTTAATATTAACAAATGACAATATTAAGCCTCAATTTCTCATTTTCTACTTTTGCTAACATTTGATTTTTAATTAGTTGTTACATCATTATTTACCAGATCTTGACTGCTTTTTTCTTTCTTTTTTTTTGAGATCATATTTTAATCATAACCTCTTCCCATTACCTTTTTTTCCCATCTCCCAACTTTTCCCTCTAAATCTCTTCTTTCCAATCATTTCCTCTTTTATTTTAATGTCTCCCACCCTCCCACAAAACCATCTTAGTTTAAATGGTGATGGCTCAAAATGCACAGGCCTTGAGGAGGTAATGATACCCCACTGTAACTGTGAGTTCATTAACACCAAAATCCACTTATGTGTGAAGGGTGGTGTCCAAAATTCACTTCCCCATCATCTGGATATTTCATCCTTAACAACCCCCTCTTTTGCAAAGCACCCAGAGCCTTGGAGGGCATGATTGAGATATCTGATTTAGTTCTGAGTGCTGAGAGCACTTATATATATTATATTCTTGGTATTATGGCAAATTTTAAGCCTCTGCAGTGCCATTTACAAAAGGAAGCTTCTCTGACAAAAAGTAACAATAGGATAAACATTCCTATTTAAAGAGAAATTTGATAAGCACATCAAATGCATTTAGTAAGAGAACAGTATTCATTTTTCATCTAGGCTTTATAATATTTGCAGCCATAGGTGTTTGACTAGGGTTTTAGTACTGACATGAATTCCCTCCAGTGGAGCCACTTCAGAGCAAATCAAGAGAACAGTTTTTACCCATATTATTGCACCAGTGGAAACATATTTCTTTCAGTGTGTCGCAAACAAAAAAGTTTCACCTTTGGATAAGAGTGTTGATGACTTGTCTCCCATCCCCCTGCCTAGGCCTTTCTAGAGTTATGGCAGTTGGTTCCCAGGGATCTTCCGATTCAGCTCCATATTTATTACACAGTATCCTTCAGTTGATGTAGTTGTGTCTTCAGCAAGAGTTACACCATCTAGTTTTGGTTGGCAACTAAGAGCTTTGACTATAACCTGCATTATTTTGAGGATTTCATTGACCTCACTAACCAACAACTCACAGGGAAATTATCCCACCCTGGTGCAGTTTTCCTGTGACATCTTGTGGCTTCAGAAGGAAACATTTTTCACCTACACAGGAAGTTTTTGTTTTTAGAAAACTCTAAGTCTTAATTTTAATTTAAAATTACCTAATAAATAAGTAGGTTGCCATATTTGTTTTCCTTCTTAGTAACATCTTTCATTTTGGTTAAACTCCTATCCTCCTCCCCTCCATTTTCTTCTAGGGACTTCAATTTAGCCTTTCCGCCCTCAGTATTCCACCTTCCTACTTCCATGTCTACTGTACATTATCCTTACACCTTACTCCCTCACCCAGCTCATGGCATCTGTGTGCTTTACAATCTATTTGTCATGGAATGGAACACAAGGTAGTTCAAATAGAATTTTAGCATCTGGAAGATATGGGTAATACTATATAGACTTAATTTAAAAAATAAATTAAATAATATTTTAACACAATACACACATATATATATATTCATATGTATGTATATATAGTATATATATATATATATGTATATGTATATAATTTATTCTTATATAGATTTAGATTTTTTTCTTCTTGGAAGTATTCTGCTTTTCACATTCTCAGCTTTTTTTGTCCTGATTCAAGAACCAAAAACAAATGACCAAGTGGTAAGGTTCGATCATCCTTTTACTGGGATCACATTGTCATTCTGGAGGTGCCTGAATGAGCCAGGCTATTGTACTGTTTATGCCAAGAATGAAAGACTCTGACTATCATTCAGGTCATTTTCCAGCATTATATTTGTGAGAGGGTGAAAGTCTACAGCTCAATATTTCTCTATTTAATTCATCTATGTGGACAGGTACCCCTGATATATTTTCTGTGTTGACTCCGGGGGACATAGACTTTGATGATAGAAATATAATATAAAATGCAAATTATCTTTTGCAAGTCTGTGTTCTCATTTTTCTAAAAGTAATAACATTTATTTTTTTGCCTCTGACTCTTATCTGCCACCGTTTTGTAGATATAATGAAATGCCAGACACTGCACATTTATTTATAGCCTTTGCTACTTCATTTGTGTCTCTAGCTCACACTATGGACAGGGTGAAATGCCTAAAATTTATTTTCTATATCATGTTGCCTTATTTAAAAATCCTTCAATGACAGTGCATATAGGCTTCTAAGCTTGGTCTGTTAGAATATAAGCATTTTTTGTCAAATAACATAAATACATACTAAATACATGTATGTGCATATATATACACATAATACCTCCTATGTTATGTAATATAATTTGAAATATGAACTATTATAATGTATATTTCAAACAGATTGTTAAATGAGAGTTAGTAATATAACAAGTACAATGTAATTAATGATCTTTTGGTTATAAAATGAAAATGAGAAAGATAAATAAGAAATAATATATTCTTTGTCCAACTGCTAGAAAGTAATTAAATTTAAATCATTGAGATAATTATATTTCTTACAAGCAAAGATATGATGTCAAATTTAAATATTATATAGTATATTGTATATGACACAATAATTATTAGTTTATATGGCTGCCATTTTACTGACTTAACAAATAAGTACACACAGCATGATGGTAAAGTACTATTTTTAAATTACTTTTTATAAAAAACTTTGTTAGTCGAATCTATTAATGTTTCATTCTGTCATTTAGTCAAACTCTCTTGAAATTGCATGTAGAATAATATAAAAGTAATTTACTTCTATACCTGATAGAACTTAAGCCTTATTGATACATTTGTATTCTTTCAAACATTACAAATCTCATAGTAATTTCTTGATAAGTATTAGATTTAGACTCTGATTTTTTATATCGATTGATTAGCAATAACTAAGAGCAAGCATTAAAATTTTGTTTTTAAAATGGAAATATTTATATCCAAAACAAATAGAATAGACAGGGAATCATTTAATTGAGTGCATCATAGTTGACAAGAGGTGATCAATTTAGTATTTGATTCCTGAACACCTTTATGTAAGATACATTAACCAATGTCAATTCATCACTGAAAATATGATCTAGATGCTGATAACTGGGGTGTTTGTATATATGTAGAATTTTTTATGATCATAAGTCAGTTTTACTTTAACATTTCTTTACTAGTGCTATATAATATGATCAGTAACTCATTCTGGCTCTCTCCATGGACTCCTTGCCTGCTGCTCCCCTTTCTCCCAGCTTCCATGGGTGTGGTTCCCCTCTCTCCTCTGCCTCTGGGTCTGTGGTTCCCTCCTTTCCAGCCCCATAGGTTTCTCCTCAGTCGTCTCACTGGCTATCACAGCTTCTGCACTCCTATCCTGTCTAGAGCAACCTCCCAGTGGCAGAGTTTGAAAATCGCAGAAGAGAAGAAGGCAGATGCATAGCCATGCTAAGCACTCCTGGGGAGACATGCAGGGCTTTGGTAGGAGACCCCAGACACTGCTCCAGAGTATGAGAGTGATGAGCTAAGAAGAGCTATGAAGAGCTATGCACCAGCTGCTGAGCCATGACAATAAACAGCAGAAAAGGGAGGCACCACTCACATGGGCTCCACAAGGTTACCACACCCACAAGAAAGTCCAGTGAGGAGTGTTGGGGCATCTGGGTGCTAGTGTGTTTGGGGACAGGGTTCTTCAGGCAGGCTAGGTGTGGTGAGTTTGGGCATAGTGCTGTCACTGTATCTGGGGAAAGGCAAGGTTGGCACCTGCTTACTCCAGGCTACTGAAAAACCAGGCTGCCTTGATTCTTTTGTGACTCCTGCCACTCACCTCTCCGAGGCAGGCAGGTCCCTCTACAGGCCCACCCCAGCCTTGCACATCCTCCCTTCTGCTGACACCTCCATCCACCCATCTCTCAAGGGCAGGTAGGTCCCTCCAGGGGCCTGACCCAGGTGTTGTGCTGCCTTCTTTCTGCTCCAGGGAAAAATTCTTCCCCAGCTGCAGTTCCAGGCTTTGGCCGGGAGGAGCTACACACCTGTCAACCTGAGACACATCGCCCAAGAAGGGAGTCACCACTCACTCCAGAGAGAACTTATAAAATAAATTAAACAGATAAGAATCTACAGAGTGGTATGATCAGTGTCTGTAAACCCCAGGCTTTCAGGAGCCCAGATTTGCCAGCACACCCATAACATGGGCAACTCAGGCTCCTAAGAACACAGAACAGAATACTCACTGAAAACCCAACGAGGACCTATATTGGATCCTGCATTAAGAAAACTAGACCTTTACCCAAAAATTGGAAAAAGTAAAAACAGCACAAAAACAAAACAAAACAAAACAACACATGACATTAAGCTGATAGTTCCCCACCAAGGCATCATAGTCCCACAATGGAAGTAGCCACTGAAAATGTAGGAGATTCAACAGCTTTCAATCCCAAAATGAGAATAAAATAAACTCAGGTCATGTAAACAGTGATACCATGACAAAGATAAAGACTGAGTTGGAATCAGCCAAAAAAATAAATGAAGTGGAACTCAAAAAAAATTGATATCAGATATAACATAATTGAGAATAATTGGTGCAACTTCAAAAGAGAAATAAGCTACTTGAAGGTAAACCAAGAAAGTGAAAAAATCAATAACCAGCTGATTAGATTCAATGAGAACATAACCGAATTCAATATAGGAATTCCAAGAAACATTAACAAAACAAAACTAGACTTGAAACTGGAACTCCATAGAGAAATAGACTATGAAATAAAAAAACAAAACAAAACAAAAAAAACCAAAGGTATTAAAAGCTTCTTCATAATTCCACAACCGCAGAGTTAATAACCTGGAGGACAGAATCTCAGAACTCAAAGACAAAACAGAAAAAAATAGGGAATTCAAAAACATTGATAAATTTTTAAAATCCTGTGAACAAAATGTAAGAGCAATATGGGATTCCTTAAAGAGACCAAACATCAGGATCAATGCATACCCAGTGAGAAGAAGCCCAGGCCAAAGGCAAAGAGAACATATTCAAAAAAACAATGAAGAAAAACTTCCCATTGTTTTATCAGAAAGGCTGCTCCAGATATAAGAGGCCCATAGAATTCCAGACAGACAGGACCAAGGAAAGAACTATCCAAGACATATCTTAGTTAAAATGCTAAAAATAGAAACCAAAGACAGTGCTAAAAGAAAAAAGAAAGAAAGAATGCATCACAAATAAAGGCAACCCCATCAGAATTACCTCAGAATTCTTATAGGATAACAGGAAGGCAAGAAGGGCCTGGAACAATACTCTTCAAGGCCTTAAGAATAATGGTTTCCAACCCTACTATTGTACCCAGCAAAGCTATTGTTCATAATAGATGGAGAAATGAAAATGTTCCATGATAAAAGCTACGATTTTATGAACACAAAGCCAATTTTATATAGGATACTGAAGGAGATATTTCACACAGAAGTGATAAACAGCCAAACTCAAGAGCCCAATAGAAGATGAGCATGATAACCAAAATTATTGGGCTCATAATAACATGCGAGTCATCAACTCCCATAAACCCTCCACCAAGGAAGGGCTTAAACCAAACCTCAAAGTTATAACTTTGAATGTAAATGGACTTAACTCCCCCATAAAAAGACACAGGGTAATAGGGTGGATCAGAAAAATAGACCCTTCTATTTGGTGCCCTCAAGAAATGCACTCACCTCTGAAGATAGTTATTTCCTCAGAGTGAAAGGATGGAAAATTAACTTCCAACCAAACTGTGATGGTTAGGTTTTGTTGTCAACTTGATCTTTTTAATTATCTTGGGTGGTTCTCTGAGTATGTTTACAGGAAGGCAGCCTCTAAGCAAAGGGCAGGATGTAAAGAAGCTCAAAGAAGCTGGAAGTAATCATCCTTTTCTGTTTGAGCCATGCAGGAAGGAAATTCCAGTGACTCAGGAAACCATTAAGTCTGGGGAAGGGTTGTAAGACCCCACCCTAAGCCTATAAAAAAGGGGAAGAAATTCTCTTTGGCCTCTGCGTATTCCCTGCTCTGTGTGTGTGATGTAGGTGATGGGTTTTCCTCGCTGCTGTGAAAGAAGGCCAGCCTCTTTCTGTTTACAGAACTTCCCCTCAATCTGTAGTTTCAATAAATACTTGCCTCCCACAAATTGTGCCTTGGTTTGAAGTTTCATCTCAGTGGGGTATGGCTGATTATGACACAAACCAAAACAGATTTTAAAGCAAGATGTTTAAAAAGAACAATGAAGGACACTTCTTACATTTCAAGGGAAAGATCTAACAAAATGATACAGCCATCATAAATATGAATGCACCATATAAAGTTGCACAACATTTCATAAAGCAAAACTTACTCAAAAACAAAACAGAAATAAACTCCAACTCCATCATAGTAGGAGACTTTAATGTACCACAGTCATGTCCAGACAGATCATCTAAACAGAAAGAGCTTAACAACACCATAGAACAACTAGGACCAACAGAGGTTTATGGAACATTCCATCAAATGACTACAGACTATACATTCTTCTTAGCAGACCACTGAACCTTCTCCAAAATGGACCACATATTGGGACATAAAACAGGTCAAAATAAATTCAAGAATATTGCATAACCCCTTGCAACTTATCGGACCAGAAAGAGTTAAAGATGAAAATTAATAATGGGAGAAGCAACAAAATATACACCAACTATTAACAACTGAGTAATACTCTAATAAACAAAGAATGGATCATTCAAGATATCAAAAAGGAAATTGAAACTATTCTTGAAGTACATGATAATGAAAACACAAAATACCAAAACTTATGGCACACAATTAAGGCAGCCCTAAGGGGAAAATTCATAGTGCTAAAGGCCTTCATAACTAAGACAGAGATCTCAAATTAAAAACCTAATCACCCACCTAGAACAATCCAATCCTAGGAGCTCAAGATGAAAAGAAATAATTAATATCATTGTTGAGATTAATGAAATGGAAACTAAGAAAATAATAAAAAATAGATGATACAAATAGCTGGTTCTTTTTGAAAAAATAATATCAACAAGCCCATGGTCAATCTAATTAAATGAGAGAGACAGAGACAGAGACAGAGAGACAGAGAGGCCCCAAATCAACAAAATCTGAACTGGAAAGGGTGAAGCCACCACAAACATCAATGAAGTTGGAAGAATCATCACATCATACTTCCAAAACTTCTTTGAAACAAAATTGGAGAATCTGGAAGAAAAATGATGAATTCCTGGATAACTACCATCTACCAAAATTAAACAAGAGCAGATAAAGCTCCTAAGTAGATATATCATGTCCTCCAAGATTGAAAATGCAGCAAAAACCCTCCCCAAAAAGAAGATTCCAGGACCTGATGGATTCTCATCTGGATTCTACCAATCCTTCATTTAGACAGAAACCACTCCTTCTGAAGCTTTGTTGTATAATTGGAGAACAGAGATTGTTTCCAAACTCCTTCTGTGAAGCTAGGATCACCCTAATATCAAAACCAGACAAAGATACAAGACAGGGACATTATAGACCTATATTCTTGAAGAAATCCTCATAAACCAAGTACAAGAAAACATCAAAAGTATATCCACCTCGATCAGGTAGACATCATTCCAGGGAGGCAGGGATAGTTCAACATGCGGATGTTGATCATATAATCCACCATATCAATAAACAACCACAAGAACCATATGGTCACCTCAATCACTGCATAAAAGTCCTTCAGCAAAATTCAACACCACTTCATGATCAAAACGCTGGAAAGACTGGGCATAGAGGGCTTACACTTCAACATAATAAAGTCCATATACAAATCTCCTAAAGCCCATACCATACTCAACAGGGAAAGATCAAGGAGTTCCCACTAAATTCAGAAACAAGCAGGGATGTCTACTCTCACCATTGCTCTTCAACATAGTGCTTGAAGATCTAGCCCAAGCACTAAGATAGGAGATATAAAAGGGATACAAATTGGAATGAGAGAAGTGAAACTATCCTTTTTGCAGACCACATGATCATATACATAACAGACAAAAAGGATAGTACCATAAGCTCTTGAAGGTGATAAACTCCTTCAGCAAAGTGCAGGATACAAAATTAACACATCAAAATCAGTAACCTTCCTGTATGCAAATGCCATTCATACTGAAAAAGAAATCAGAGATATTGTCCCATTTTCAATAGCCTAAAAAAATGTTTTAAATACCTCTGAATAGCACTAACCAAGGATGTGTAATGAAAACCTAAACTTCTAAAGAAGAAAATTGAGAAAGGCTTGAAAAAAAGGAAAGATCTTCAATGCTCTTGGACACATAGAATTAATATAGTGAAAATGTCAATACTTCCAAAAGTAATATACAGATCCAATGTCATGCCAATAATCATTCCAGCTTCATTCTTCACAGACATAGAAAAATAATCTCAAAATTTTATTTGGAATGGCAAAAGGACCCAGATTGCCAAAACTATCATTCATGAAAAAAAGTTCCTATGGAGGTATCACCACGCCAGAACTAAAGATATACTACAAAGCCATAGTAACAAAAAACATAGTACTGGCATTGAAGCTGACAGACCAATGGAACAGAATAGAAGACCCTGCCCTTGGTATGAGTAACTATAGTTACTTGATCTTTGACAAAGTTTCCAGCAACATTTGTTGGCATAAAGATAGCATCTTCAACAAATGGTACTGGAAAAATTAGATAAATACATATAAAAAATGAAAGTAGATCCACTCCTCTCACTATGTACAAAAATCCACTCTAAATGGATCAAATACCTCAACATAAGACATGAAGCTCTGAAAATCCTGGAAGAAAAAATAATAGGAGGATCTCTCCAAGAGATTAGAATATGGAAAAACTTCCTTAACAAACCTCCACTAGCTTAAGAAGTACAACAGTCACTTAATCAATAGGATGTCATCAACCTAAAAAGCTTCTGTACAGATATACATATCATTACTCTGAGCCAATAGACCACCATCAAACTGGGAGATATTTGCCAGCCATAACTTGGACAGAGGTCTAATATCTAGATCCTACAAAAACTCAAAAAATTAAATAATAAAAGTTCAAACAGCCCCTTCACAAAATGGTGCACTGAACTCAACAGAGAATTCACACAGAAAGAAACACAAATAGCCTATTCTCACTTAAGAAAATGTTCATCATCCTTAATTATCACAGAAATGCAAATCAAGATTACAATGAAATTCCATTTTACTCCATTCTGAATGGCAATCATTTAAAAAAAATCCACCAACAATAGATGCTGGCACAGATGCAGGGAAAAACGAACCCTCATTCACTGCTGGTAGGATTGCAAACTTGTGCATTCACTATGGAAAGCTGCATGGAAGCTCCTGAACAGGATGAATACAGAGCTATCAATGGACCAAACTATCCCCCTTCTGGGCATCTACCCTCAAGATCTTTCACCTCACTCAGCTATGAGACATTTGCTTAACAATGTTTATAGCAACTCTATTTACAATAGCTAAGAATTGGAATCAACCCAAATGTCTATCATTAAATGAATAGATTTCAAAAAATGGTATATAAATACTATGAGATTCTATCCAGCTGAACAGCAAAATGACCTATTGAAATTTGAAGAAAAGAAAAAGGACTTGGAGCAGATCATTCTTAGTGACCTCACACAAGAACAGCCCTGTGCCACATATTCTCTCTCCCTCATATGCCATTCCTAACCAGTTTAAGCTTGAACAGTAAGCAAACCTGACTGGTGACCTGAGAGACTGACAAAGGGGGATGGAAGGAATTGAGGGGTGGGAGAAATGGAAGGGCTGGAGGACTTAGCATCAATCTAATCCATTAAAGAATAATACTGTAAAATCCTTATTTTTACACAGTAAGCTCTCAAGGAAGACATCTGGTAAGAGGGGCCCTGAATAGGGTAGGAGGTAGCTTAATCTCAAGACAAATTGCATGGGACTGCAACTCCCTGTCCCAGTCATTGGTTACTTCTCACACTGAGCTGTTGATTTAAGAGATCCACAACGTACCCAAAACAAGAGAGGCTTATGTAAAAGCCATTGAATACCCACCCCAGGCAAAAGGTAAGACCCCACTGCTGAAGATACCACAGACTGTCATCACACAACACTGAGGGACCCTGCTAGATCCAGAATGGTAACCATCCCCTAGATGGTAGCATGTGTAGTGCTGGAAGGCATTACAAGAGGTGCCAGAGAAAACCGGCCAACGATATACAGAGAAAGCAGAGTTCACTGATACAAAACACTGAAAGATGCAACAAGAATGTTGAAGATACTGCTATATCGTAGAGACCAGAAAGCCAAGAAGTCATCTGTGCAATAGTGGCACTAAACCTAGGTTGGTAATCAATGGCTTGCTAATTAGTTAAGGGATCTATTCAGTGGCAACCTACTGTTAAGAAGAACTAAGATTCATGGTAAACCACTATGAGGACCAACAACCTGGGTTCCAAGGGGACCACCCCCAAACTAGATATCTACAGAGAGGCTATGCCCATTAGAATATCACCAAATTAACATCTGTCTCTTTTAACCTATACTGATCTCACTCTTCATTGGAGATTCTGTTTCTGTGTTTCAAAAGGCAGCAAGAAACGTGGTCAACCCAATTTCACCAATAGGACCTGAGTTGTTGCCTGACATCCAAGAAAGAGATGATCCACCACTAACTTATGATATAGAGCCTGACTGAAACCTTTGAGGAAGTGGGGAAATGAGCAAGAGACCTACCTCCACAGCAAGTCAGCTAGCCTGTGTAAGGATAATGGAGACAGATATTGAGGATACACAACACAATACATATCAGAAATTGAGAGACTCTTAAGACCTCAACAGTAAAGCTGACCTAAATCTTACCCACCATGACTCAGGGAACTGAGCGGAACAGTGGGCACAAAGATTATAAGAGTCATGGTGGGAGAGAATATTCAGAGTCATTGCCCCCTTTAGCTACAACACGCAAAGAAAAAAGGGCTACCTATTGTACAATCCATAACCCCGTATCCCAAGGATGGTCCAGCAAACTCAAAGAAGAGGGCCCCCAGCCAGTTTGGGACAGGGAGGAGGGAAATGGGCACAAGACTTGCTCATACAATGTATTTGATTATTGACAATAACATAGGAGGGAAGCCAAATGGAACCAGCTGGAGGGGGGAGAGAGACAAAGGACAAAGGGGGTAGGAAAGTTGAAGATGGCACTAAGAGCAACATATCAAGGTGTTGTGATGAAACCCATTCCTTTCTATGCTAACCTGAAATTTTAATGAAAAAACTCAAATAATTTGAAATAATTTGATATATATGTGCATATTATAAAATGCCCCAATCTTCTAATAAAGTTATATATTATATCAAAATATTAGTTTTATGGGTTTAAAAGCATTGAAAGTAAACACTTCTCCCAATTTTGAACAGTAGATTAGAATTACCTAAAAACTATATTTTATGAGTTCTCTTGATCTCTTTCCACCTATTCCTAAAATTTAGACCCTTCAACCAACATCCAGCCCTCACCTCCAGGCTCTGCAATAACCGTTGCTTTCTCTGTATATGTTTAACATTTTAAATTCCACACAGAAGTAATATTGTACTTTATTTTCTAGACATAGCTTTTCACTATTAACACTATCTCCTTCAGTTAACTCAATAATGTTGCAAATGGCAGTATATTATTTCTTAAGGGTCATAAATGTATAAAGTACATTCTGTTTCACCATACATCCATGATGGACACTTATTTTAATTCCATATCTTTGCTATTGTGAATAATAAACAGAAAAATACCTAGGACAGACATATATTCAAAATATGAATTTTATTTATTGAAAAGTATACCTAACAATTGGCTGACTGGATCAGCAATAGAGCTATTTTTAAGTATTAAAAAAAACAATTCTGCCCTATCTTCCAAAATATTTTTTTTATTTTATCTCTTCCAACACTGTATAAGATTCATAATTTTTCTTTACACTAAGCATGCTACCTGTTCTAACAACTATCATGTGATATCTCATTGTAGCCTTTATCCAAATTCCCCTACTCATCAGAAATGGATTTTTTAAAAATACTTTTGTTTATAAAAATTTGTTCATGTATTAGTCAAGCTTTATTGGGATTGAACCAGTAAATCTCATAGATAACAGTTCATTAATTCCATTATTTAGCTAATTAATAGCTCTTTAGGCTGGAAATAGTATAGGAGAATTCATATCAATGATAAATAATGCAGACATAAGGGAATCCAGAAAAATCATGTAGGTCAGAAAAGCCAAAGTAAGAATTAATTTCTGGCAGAATGTGAGGCCATGGCCTTGGAAGTACTGTGTCCACATGGCAGGTGGAAGAAACGGTGTCAAAACCAAGAACAGTGTATATTTCTGGTTGAGTTTTAAATGAGGGACTTGATTTTAGAAAGTTGTACTGACCGCATGATATATAATTTCTATTCCCTCTACTACATTAGCTTTTTACACAAATGCTCATAATAAAGTCTGCGTTTTAGTGAGAGGATGGACGACTGACAGTTTCAGTGACATGTGACTTCTGCCAAACAGACTGCAGAAAATATTCTACAGTCATGAACTTCAGAAAAACATTTATATGGATGTGTTATTTTATTTTTCAGAACTATTTTTGAAGCCAGTAATGATGAGAAACACCTGTAATACC
>PVHP010044226.1:0-14193 GCA_004024765.1 Zapus hudsonius
ATGAAGGAGAGGTTGGCCAACAGAAAGTACATGGGAGAATGCAGGTGAGGGTCCAAAGCCACTGTGAACACGATGAGGGAGTTTCCTGTCATGCTTGCCACATAAAACATGGAGGAGAACATAAAGAGGAGGAGCTGGATATTCCAGGAGTTGGTGAGTCCCAGGAACACAAACTCTGTCACCAAAGAGTGATTCCCTCCTTCCATGGACTTTGTTGACATGTGGCCCAAAGGAGAGCAGGAGTGGCTGTAAATGATAACTGTGTTACTAGGCTAGAAGGAGAGAAGTCATGTCATGAAGTCTATCAGTACTTTAGCATTAAAACCAAAAGAAAATAAATATATGAACAAGCATTGAACTTCACTAACACAGAAGTATAAATTAAATAAGTGTTATAAAATGTCATGCCTGTCAAAAGAAAATTATCAAAAAGTCAAATGATAAATTTAGTTGGATTTAAAAGAGAGATCCTTAAGTTCAGTGGGCAAGAACATAAATTATTTTCCTCATTAAGAACAACAGTATGGTGTGATCTCCAAAAATTAAAAACTGAGTATGTAGGCCAGCAGTGGGGTGCTGTGTAGCATGTAGAATGTGTGGAGTGTGATATGCAGCATTGCAAATCACAGGAGTGGAAAATTATAAGCCAAATTATGGAAGCCAAGCAGGTTGGTTCACTCCTTTAATCCCAGCACTGGGGAGGCAGAGATAATAGACCCGCCATAAAGGCCAGCCTAGGTCTACAGAGTGAGTTCCAGGTCAGCCTCGGCTAGAGTGAGACCCTGCCTCAAAAGAGAAAAGTATCAAAATAAGAAAAGAAACAAAGAAAGTAAAATATATTCTAGCAACACTACCCTGTAAGGCATATATTCCGAGTAACTGACATCATCATATTGCATAATTATATTAATGTTTTAATTGCAGCATAATTTATAATAACCAATACACAGAAACAACCTTCATTAACAGATGAGGGTTTAATCCACACAAACACACAGACAAAGGGATAGTCAGTTGGGAGTTTACCTGTCTTTTATCAATTACCTGTCTTATTATCAATTTACCTGTCTTTTATCAGTTATCTATGCAAGACCCAGGAATTTTGTAAATGTGAGTTTAAGTAGAATGAGATGTAACTATAGAATATATTCAAGCACCATGGAACATAGAAACGGATCAAGCTTGAGACATTTAACATGGAAAATCACTTGACCCAGGCAGAATCCTTGTCCCAGCCTAGCTGGTGCAAAGGTGTAGTGTCTCTCCGCCTGAAAGATGTGAGAATTCATGAGGGAAACTCTGGAAAGGTGGCATTTTAAATTGTCTTCACATGGACTAGCCATGTTCTGAGATAATTTTTCTTAAACACATTAATTGCATTAATGTTCAACTAATGAACATTCCATGGTGCAAAAGACTAAACCTAAATTTTGCCTTGCGTTAAGAGTAATCTTTTCTGACCTATCCAGAACTTAGGACTCCTTCCAAACAGATTTCCAGACATTAAATTGGTATAGACAAAGGACATAGTTGACAATGAAGTTTTCAAAATAGAGTCAAATTAAATGGTCCCAGAGACATATCTGAGGTTTGAACAAGCTCTTGTGAACAATCTTTCCTCCTCAGTACAGAAATACTGAAAGTCACCACATCCCTCAGCTGAAATGTTTTGTTTTTACATTTTAAATTGTCACAAACCTTCTTTATATGTCAGCAAAATCCAGACACCACTACTAAATAATAACTCGGCTTTTACTTATTCCTGTGGCATATAATCATTGTGTCTCCTTTAAAATAAATACTGCAAGCGTAAACGAAACAAAGTGACTCTATTGCTTTTGGGTGTCAAGATTTAAGAAATTCTATACCTTGTACCACGGAGGGGTCCCAGCCCCTGCCCCGTGCAGAACATGAAGGAGGCCATCAGTGATGCCTTAGAAAAAATTGATGATGGACAACTCCCTCGGTGGTCCAGTTCAAGCTGAGGCGTATTTCCCATGACTGGTAGCTCCATTTTGTGGACACATTAAAGGTGGCATGAGACCAGGCAAGAGGTGCTAGTGATGGGCATGGAAGACCTCAACCCAGAGTGCTTTGCCATCAGCCGTACCTGTGGTGACTCAGAAGATCTCCTGCCGGTGTGGCAATTGAACTCAAAGCAGTGTTCAGAGACTGCAGCTACTCAGCAATTCTTGTATATCAGGGAAAAGAGGTGAAGAGCAATCAGAAATTCCTTACTTTATGTTCATCCCAGACCAGACATTCAGGGTGGAAATTCTTTGTGATCACCCACGTTTCAGATTGTTTGTGGATGGACAGCAACTTTTTGATATTTACCATTGCATTCAAACATTATATGCAATCAATACCATAAAGATAAATGGGGACCGCAAAATCACCAAGCTTGGATGATGTTATCTTAAAGCACTTCTATTTCAGATGAGATTGGGTACCACAAAAACTATCAACCTGGGAGAAGTGACCTAGCAACATCTGGAGACTTCAAAGCCCAACACAAGGCGAGCTTCACTGTCTCTCTTTCTGTGCACTTTAATCCAGAATGACAACTTCATCAGTGGTTTTCCCAGAGGAAGATAGCTTTTGGACAAAGACACGGAGCCATGATTCCCAGACAAAGTATTACATTTATATTGGATTTTTTTCAGCCTAAACTAAAATGGATTTGTGATCATTTCAAAGCAAGATGATCTTTAGAAATAAAAGTGCTAAGAACAAAGTTACAACAAAATCAATGCATTTCAGCACTAACGTGGAATTGTATCATACAACCATCATTTTTGTTAGAGTAATTTCTTTTATTTTGCATAAAAGTGACACTTGACTTTTTTAAAAAAATATTTATTGTTAATAATTAGAAACACTGTATGACAAGTCTTGTCATACATTTCCCTCCTTCCTGACCCTGACCCACTAAGGGCCTTCCTCAGTGGGATTGCTGGAATGGTCCATGGGATGGGGGTTTATGAACTGTACAAGCAGTGGCCAGTTTTTTTCATGTACAACCAAAATTTAAGTCAGAGTATTTATACATAATGTAGAATGTTCAAAGTTTGATTTCTTATTTTCGTGAGGGATTTTTTTTCTTTTTGCACAGCTTTATTGTTAGCTTTTCAAAGCTTTCTCATATGTATGTATTAATGTATCAGAGGATGAGCAGAATCTGCAAATTATGAGCTTAGGCCTAAGAGGGAAATTATGAACTGTAATAATAACACAGGTAAACTATACCTTAAATAATTGGGTCATATTCTTCATATACCTGAACCTATGCTCTCTTAATATAATTTGTTATAAGTGCTTTTGGGGGAATTGCAGTATTTCAATAAAACTGCTTTTCAAACTTTTGTCAGTTATGTGTAATTCTGTTTGTATTGCTTTTTCTGCTTACTATGAGTTAACACAGAATTGGCTTCCTTAAGATTAACTATTCCTTTGGTTTACATAATAGCTCGTTAAGTTGTTATTAAATTAATTGAAAGCATATCAGAGGTGATTGCAAAGGCAATTTTTAAAGTGCCAATTATGTAAACTTCAATAGTATATTTTGCAATAGTAAAAATGATTCTGGAATGCAGTGTAAAGCAGAAGCAAATTGCCCAAATCATTCACTTTGAAATAATTTATGTCACCATGAGCTATTAGTTCATTGTGTAACTTTTCTTCTGAGACCCTCCCCAGCATCCCTAAGCAATGCCTTTGGATACTCAGTAGAAGATTCCTCCTCTGGGTCAGCTTGGAGGAGGAAGGATAAGAGGAGATCCAGATTTAGTGAAAAGATCTGGTTAGTTGATCTAAAAGGTTAACTCTCAGGACTCCAGGTCTTTGAATGGAAATATGCTTCCAATGAAACTGTTTCCCACATTTGCAGGAACTAATCGAAAAGATGTATGTCTCCAGCAAGAGACTGCACAAGGCTAGTGGGGTTGGAGTCCCAGGCACTGAACTCAGAAAGCTGCATTGGCCCTGAAGGGAAGGACCCTTAGCATTGCTTTGTTCAGCTAGTGGGGGCAGAGAGAGGTGTGGACTGGGGGGTTATTTTCATATAACCAGTTTTGTTTGTACAGTGAACTTCGTTTTGTCAGGACACACCCTTGTGGTGCTTTGCTTTGGAGCTTTTTTACCCAACATGCAGAGGCACTGAAGTGCCTCTCATTTTCATGTGTTGAAAATGTAAAAACAGTGTTTCAGTACCATCTCAGATAAAGAAAGTAAAATAGTGAAATATTTTATAAATGATATATTTGAATTCTTCTCAATTTTGAAACTGTTTAGTGTAATTCCATGGTGGTATATACAAAGGTATCCCCCAGTGAGGCTGGCTGCACATTGACAAGCTCTATGTACCAGCCAGCTTATTCTGTCAGTTGGCCACAAGTGATTTAATGTGGCTCCAGGTATTTTGAAGACTGTGATCAACTTCTCAAGGTTTGTAAAGCCACTTCTGAGAAGTACTCATCAAGAGACTTAGAGGGCATCCTGGAATATGTTTGTAAGGGCTTTGGTTCAACTCATGGCGTAAGACCCTAGGCCAAGTATGCATAGTTTGGAGGAATCTAGAATAGTAGACAGTATTCATGTTAGGAAATAGCACTGTGTTCTCTGTATCTGTCACCTAACTCTTTAGCAGCAATGCCCTAAGGAGGTTTAGTGGGAAAACACAGTGTTAAACCTTTGTTTCCTCAAAAATCAGTGGAATCACTTTGAGATTCATCATTGATGACTAGGTTCCGGGATAAGTGAGTATTAGTAGCATGTGCCACTGTCCTAAGGCTATCTAAAAACTAGAGCATGCTCATGCTCTCTCCTAGGCCTGTGAGGTCTAAGGTGGGAATTTCAAAATGGGACTGCAATTGAAAGCTTCACAGGGAAATACTTGCATATGTCAGGAATTATTTTTGATCAGAGCCCTAGTTCTACAGTATGCAAAATGAAGGGATAACAGTCAAACTCAGGAAATCAGCAGCAGGCTTTCAACAATCTTTGCAGCAAAGTTGAGTGAATGTACATATCCAAAAAGTGAAGAGAAGTGACTTCTACATTTTGAGCTATCCTAGAATTGTCTTAAAAGTTTTGTGTTTTTTTTTATTTTGAAGCCCTGTTTCAAATATTACCCACTTCAGTTCAAAACCCCCTAAGAGATCATTTTTACAAATGATCACATATTAAATGACAAATCCAATTGTATTTAAAAGAAAATATCCAAAAGAGGAGGGGACCCGAAGTAGCCTTGGGATTTCTGGAATTCATGTACAAATAATGTTCTTATGATGAAATATTTTCAAAGAAACACTGTCTTATTTACTGCATGGTATAAAATGATGTTAATTGTGTTGTTATATATGCCACTGCTGAAAGTCATTCACACTATAAAGGAATTTTCTACAAAACGAAAAGAAATTCAATACCTTTACAATAACATTTGTATCAGTTTGATTCTTAGTTTCCATTATTTCCAGAAAATTTTCTATTTATTAAAACTCTGTAAAGCTTTTTCATCCTACTTTCCATTCTAAAAAAATTAATATATACAAATATACTAACTCAAACCACATAAGAAAAATAAGTCTGAATCCTGCTCATTTTAAGTATTTTATTTTATTTTGAAATTATCCACATCACATTTCAAAATGAAATTACATAGGAAAGTATTTTTAGGGTTAGATATTTTGGTCTCTATGTCAATTAATTTCTGCTAGCATGTATATGACATGCATATTTCAAAAGGTTCCCAGTTAATTTGTTTCTATTTTACAAAGTGATCAGTTTCTGTCAATTTATATTGAAACACTGGACATAAAAATATAAAGCTTGTGCATTTTATGTATATGTGCTATCAAATTTTTATTTATTTATCAAGTTATAGAAGATAAGGTAATTCTTGGAACTATGTATATGTGCCATCAAATTTTTATTTATTTATCAAGTTATAGAAGATAAGGTAATTCTTGGAACTAGAGAATAGAATGATTAATTGCTACCTTCCATGAATCCAATGCACTTAAAAAGCTGTTTATTGGTTTCCAGTATCTTTTACAGTTCCCCAGATATGTGGTTCTAGCTCAAAGGAAAAGTCTCTTAGTCTTTTCATATATATATGTATATATATATATGTGTGTGTGTGTTCCCCTAAGCTGTTCAATTCTTTTTCCTGATACTATCTACTTTACTCCAGGCTCACCCATGAACTTTAGTTTATGACTCATGTACATAGAAATTCAAAGAAAAGAAGCAGAGCAATAAATAAATCTATTCTTCTCATTGTTAAATTCATCTACATCCATTTATTTTACCTTATGAAAATAACAGCATCTTCACAGGCTCGGATTTTCCTGTGCTCTCTAATGCAAAGTGTCATATAATATCCTACTGTGGAAAGATAGGAAGCCAGTAAAACATACCTCCAGAGGCCAGTGACCAAGAGGTACTGCAAAAACATGGTCATTTAGAAGGATATCATAGTTAAGGGACTTTTTCCCTAGAGAACTATTTGTTTCGGTCAGTGAAACCAAAGGATTTTGAAACTCACAATACAATACTAAGGAAAAAGAGAAAAACAAAAGAGAAATTGTTTTGGTATCAGTGTGTTATTTGAGTATAATAATTAATAATTAATCACTGCAATTAATCCCTGGTAATATGCAAATATTAACCCATAAATTAATAGTACTTAATTACTCAACTCTAAAACACAATAGGCTAAAATTTTAGCATGATTTAAGAAGTAAAGGTCTACTTATGAAATCTTCATCTTTATATGAGTTACTGCATAATTACAGATGTGTACATAGATTTAGAAGTCAGAAGTTCAATCCAATAAATAATGCTGAAATGTGAATGAAAACTGAAGCATCAGTTGATAATAAAGAATTTATGCTGTACACATACACTGAAACTCCTTGAAACCACTGCTTGCCCAGATGTTCAAAGTTATAAACTATAACATACTGATGATTTAAACAGTATAACAAAGTAGTGTACAATGAGTTGCGATGAATATAAATGCATATGAATCTGATAGATATTTATTTTCAACAAGTACTTCACAATGATAAGATTTTCATACAAAGAAATCAAGTTTATTCAATTTTAACTTGGTACACTTGTGTCAGGACCCTGCTGGAACAGCAGGCACTTGGAGAAGAGCTCAACAAAGGCTCAAAATAGTGTGGAGAGCATTTTCCAGTGGAACTGGAGGGGGAAAGTTACGAGTTCACTCTCTGCACCTCATTGTTGTCTTTTCTCCAAGGGACAAACAAGGCTGAGCATTACTATCAGAGGAGAAGAACTTTCATCTCATAGAAAAATAATTATCATGTCATTGTAAGGTGCCCTAAACAGAAAATGCCACCCAGCCAGCACCTGCACTACTCGCTTCTAGGTGGGTTGTTCAGAATCACATGTATATTGCACAACCATGCTCCTATGCTACGTCTCTATCATTAAATAGTGTGGATTTATTTCTGTGTCCTCTGTTGTGTTCCATTGCTGTGCAAGTCTCCTGTTGTGCTAGGACTTCACTGCTTTTGTCACTCTTGTTCTGTAGGATAAACTGAAATCAGCTGTGTTCTTTCTTCTTGGGACTACTTTTGCTAGGTGCCATCATTTGTGCCTCCAGAGGAGTTATTATTTTTTCTAGCTTAGTGAGGAATGCCACTGGAATTTTGATGGGGATTGCATTGAATCTATAGATTAACTTTGTTAGGATAACCATGTTCATAATGTTAATTCTGCCAATCCAGGAGCACGGAAGACCTTTCTGTCATCTAGTATACACTTTGATTTCTTTATCTGGTGTCTTGAAGTTTTCATTATAGAGGTCTTTCACATTTTTGTTTAAGCTTATTCACGTGTATTTAATTTTTTGTAGCTATTGTGAATGGGATGTTTTTCTTGATTTCTATTGAGGCAAGTTCATTATTGGTAGATACAAAAGTTACTGAATTTTGTTGATTTTTGTATAATATAACTTTTCTGAAAGTAATAATACCAGGGGTTTTCTTATATATTACATTTTTATTTTTATGACTTTTATGGTTTACTCTTGTACCTTTGCTCTAGGTAAGACATTGAGCCCTATACTGAGTATCAGTAACAAAAGTTGTCATCCTGTTTCATTCCTGATTTTAATGGAAATTATGTCAGTTTTTCTCAAGTAATATAAAGTTGGCTGTGGGGTTGTCACATATGGCCTTTTCTAAGGTTCTATGTACTTTTACTTTTCCCTGGGACTTTCATAAAGGCATGTTGAACTTGGTCAAATGCCTTTTGTGCATCAAATAAGTCATTTCTATAGCCCAAAAAATGCCCTTTACAATGTGGCAGAGGGTGTTCATGCGAGACTCTGTAGTGTGATAATATGGCTGATATGGCCAGGTTCACCCAGCAGCTGTGGTGAGTAAAATGCACACCTTTCACCCACAGCCCCACCCCCATAACATCCTGCACTATGGGCACATGACCATCTATAACCACAAATAGAAGCTTTTTCAATCTTGTTTATTTTTTTTCAAAGAACCAGCTCATTCTTTTATCAATATTTTTCTTCTTTTTTATTAATTTATATATTTTATTACTATTAATTTTTTATTGTCCATAATGAGTTACATTGTTTAGTGGGCCAACAATGAGTTGTTAACCCCAATTCCTCATTGCCCCCTTCCCCATCCCCAGTCAGCTGGATATCCTCCTCCGTGGGCTGTCTGTATCACTCTTTGTGGTAGGGGACCGTGGATAGCCTAGTATTCAGCCGGATTCTCCTGACCCAAGTGTGTTGTTACTGAGGGGTGACATGCCTTTGATATTCTCCCCCACCAAGGCTCTCACAATCTTTCTGCCCCCTCTTCTGCTTGAGTTCCTTGAGTCGTGGTGGGTGAGTATTAAGGATGCTTTAATGTTGTGAGCTTAGGAGTTTTTGTGTCGAGAATCATAGGTTTCTTTCTCACTGGCTTATCCTGTGTTGATTGAATGGCTGTGGCTGTGGGTCCCTTGCTAATCCCGTCATTCTCTGCAGGGTTCCATATGGATCCTCCATGATATGACTGTGGTGGCTCATCTCTTGCCAGAATCTCGGGTTTCTGCCTGCGGTCGGTTGGTAGGGTTATATGGGCCCCAGCTCTCTCACTGTATCTTGAAAAATACAAGCACAATCTCCATCGGAGAGTGAGATCAGTATAGGCTAACAAATGTACACCATTCTGGATTACCTAGCTTCTATTTTTAGTAGTCTCCCCATTAGTCGCTCGCATAGTGCATCTTTTCTTAGGAGCCCAAGAGTATGGGATCCGGTGCATATCGCCCTGAATCCCCGGTTCCAATCAAGGGTTCCCCCTCACTGTGTGGAATATTTGGCCAAATTTAATAGCTGTTGATTGTCTCCCCCAGGCTCAGGCTCCTCCATTGCACAAGTGCTCCTTGCTTGGTTTGCTGTTCTCTCGCAGTAGGAGGTGTGGTCAGCCTACTCATGGCCCCAGATTGTGTTTCATGCCAGTGGTCTGTTTACTCCAGCTGTCATTGATCAGCTTCCCCTGGCAGCTTGTGTATTGCCTTCCAGCACTGCACTAACTGCCATCTGGGGGCTGATTAACATTCCAGAACTCGAAGGGTCCCTTGATGCTGATTGATGGCATTCTGTGGTTTCTTCATCAACAGGGTTTTGCCTCAGGCCTGGGGAGGGCATTCAAGAGCCTTGACAGAATTCTGTCTTGTTTTTGGAACCTCATGGGTCATTTTGGCCAACAGCGCAGTGAGGGAAAGAACCGTTGGCTGGGACCCGGGGCTGTCAGACTGCTCAATTATTCACAGGCTTAGACATTCTCCCCTACTACTCATGGCCCCTCTTACCAGTTGACTCCGTCTTACTCTTTAGGTTACAGTATGCTCATGAGGATTTTATGTTTTTGAACCAAATTTGATTTAGCCTCATACTTAAGCCATTCCTCTCCCCCTTCCCTTACACTTCATTCATTACCTCTCACTTCTTTCTACTAGTCTGCATAAAGAAAATGGTTATCCTGGTTAAGGACTGCATAAGAGGGAGAGTATGAAGCATTCAATTCTCTGTTCTTTTGAGTGTTCAGTTAGTAAGATCTGCTAGAGGTCAGACCATCTTTTCCTAAATTTCAATATGTCATTTTTCCTTTCAGCTGAGTAGAATTCCATTGTATAATATAAATACCAGTTTTGCTGTCCATTCCTCCATGGATGGCATTTGGGTTAATTCCAATTCTTGGCTATTATGAATTGAGCTGCTATAAATATAGTTGTAAAAAATTTTCTGCATCGAGATGTGACATCTTGCGGGTAGATGCCTAGTAGAGGTATAGCTGGGTCCATTGGTAGTTCTATGTCCATTCTGTCTAGGAGTCTCCACACTGATTTCCATAAGGGATGAACAAGTTTGCAATCCCACCAGCAGTGAATGAGGGTTCCTTTTTCCCCACATCCTCGCCAGCAATGATTGTTATTGGTTTTCTTTATGATTGCCATTCTGACAGGGGTGAGATAATATCTCATTGTAGTTTTGATTTGTATTTTCCTGATGCTTAAAGATGCTGAGCACTTTCTTAGATGAGTCAAGGCCATTTGTGTTTCCTCCTCTGTTGAGATCAGTACCCCCTTTTGTGAGGGGGCATTTTGGGTTTTTGTTATTAATTTTTTTGAGTTTTCTGTAGGTTCTGGAAATTAGGCCTCTGTCTGAGTTGTAGCTAGCGAAAATCATCTCCCAATTTGAAGGGGGTCTATTGGCTCTGAGTATGGTTTGTTTGTCTGTACAGAAGCTTTTGAGCCTGATCAGGTCCCATTGGTTAAGTGTTTGTTGTATTTCCTGGGCTGCTGGAGATTTGCTCAGGAAATTTTGCCTACTCCTATTTCATGTAGAGTCCCTCCTATTTTTTCTTCCAGGGTGTTCAGGGTTAAAGGATCTATATTAAGGTCTCTGATCCATTTGGAGTTGATTTTTGTGCATGGTGAAAGGAGTGGGTCTATTTTCATTTTTTTTACATGTGTTTATCCAATTCATCCAGTACCATTTGTTTAAGATGCTATCTTTGGCCCAGCATACATTGTTGGCCCCCTTGTCAAAGACCAAATAACTGAAGCTACTTCCATTTAAAGCTGGGTCTTCAAATCTGTTCCATTGATCTGTCTTTCAGTTTTTATGCCAGTACCATGATGTTTTTCTTACTATGGCTTTGTAGTATGTTTTAAAGTCAGGCATGGTGATACCTCCTGAGTGGGATTTTTTATTTAGAATAGTTTTGGCTATCTGAGGTCTTTTGCCCTTCCACATAAATTTAGAGGTTATTTTTTCTATGTGTGTGAAGAAAGAGGTTGGGATTTTTATCGGCATGGCATTGAATCTATAAATTGCTTTTGGCAGGATTGCCATTTTTACTATATTGATTCTCCCTAACCATGAGCATGCAATATTTTTCCATCTTCTCACATCTTCCTCTATTTCCTTCTTGAGTGTTTCAATATTTTCCTTATATAAGTCCTTTACAACCTTGGTTAGTGATATTCCAAGCTATTTGATTTTCTTTGAGGCTATAAAAATGGTACAGTCTCTCTGATGTCTTTTTCTGCCTGCTTGTCTTCTGCATATAGAAAGGCTACTGGTTTTTTTTGTGTTAATTTTGTATCCTGCCACATTGCAGAAGGCATTAATCACCTTCAAGGGGTTAGTGATACTGTTCTTTGGGTCTGATATATAAAGGATCATGTCATCTGCAAAGAGGGATAGTTTAATTTCTTCTTTTCCGATTTGTATCCCTTTTATGCCCTTCTCCTGTCTTATCGCTTGGGCTAGAACTTCAAGCACTATATTACAGAGAAGTGGTGAGAGTGCGCAGCCCTGTCTTGTTCCTGAATTGAGTGGGAACTCCTTGAGCCATTCCCCGTTGAGAATGATTTGTGCTTTAGGAGTTTTGTAAATTGTCTTTATTAAATTGAGGTATAGGCCATCTATGCCTATTCTTTTGAGAGCTTTGAACATGAAGTGGTGTTGAATTTTGTCAAAGGCCTTCTCCACATCTATTGTGATAACCATGTGGTTTTTGTGGTTGAGCTGATTAATGTGGTGGATTACATTTATTGACTTGCGTATGTTGAACCATCCCTGCATCTCTGGGATGAAGCCAACTTTTTCAGGGTGGATAATATTTTTGATGTAGCATTGTATCCGGTTTGCTAGGACTTTGTTAAGGAATTTTGCATCTAAGTTCATCAGAGATATGGGTGTATAGTTCTCTTTTCTTGTTGCATCCTTGCCTGATTTGGGGATTAGGGCCTCTGCCCCGCTTCCCCCTTGCTAGTCTGTTTCCTTGTTTATTTTGGTTCTTTTTTTTTCCTTTTCTTTCTCTTTCACCAGTTTGACCAGGGGCTCTTATGTAGCCCTTCCCCCCAGCTTCCAGCCTCCAGCATGCGTGCCCTGCCTCCCCCAGGACCTTGCTATTCTGTTTCCTAGTTTACTTTTTTTTTCTTTTCTTTCTCTGCCGCCTGCCAACCCAGTCCAGTGGCTCTTATGTAGCCCCTCCCCCCAACCTCCAGCCTCCAACGCATCTGCCATGCTCCTTTTCTGCTCCTGAGGAACCCATCAGCCCCTCTATCTGTGCCCAGAGAACCCAGCAACACTAGTTCCAGAGATCTCAGCGGCCTCACCCCCCTTCTGCCCCTACCCTGCCGAACCCATCCACTGGGCCCGCTGACCCCTGTGGGCCTGTTCCCTTCACCTGCCCAGTCTGGCGGCCCCACCCCCTGTACTCACGACATCCGGGGTTCCGCTAACCCTCCCCATGACCACCAACCCCCACAGCCCCGACAACTGACCCCGCCCTACTGCCCACTGCTCTCTGCCATCCCCCACGACTGGTGACCCCTACAGCCCCGCTCCCCCATACCCACTGATCTCTGCAGATATCTCAAAGGCATTCCTCCAACAACCTCAAGTGTAATTGAAATGGGCAGACCTCAACGCAAGAATATTACACCAGCTGAGGAAACCATACCAAATGACAACAACAATACCACTAAAGAGAGAGTAGAAGCAGGCCCAGGATGACACGACACTAAACCCCCAATCATACTGGCACAGATCCTAAGGAGAACTTAATGTTAGTCATGCATGAAAAGATGGACCAACATATTGAAAGGGTACAAAGTCAGCTCATTAGCTTAGCCACCAGGCTTAATATATTAGAGGAGAACCAAATAGATGTCAGAAGAGACATATCAGAACTAAAGATAAGCCAGCAAACTGAAGGTATCAAAAACCAGCTTTCCAAATTAACCTAAGACATCTGCAAATATAAGAATGACTGTCAGGAAGAAATAATTAAATCAAACCTTGAAATGAAATCACATCTCAACAGTGTCGGGGGCAAAAGCCTTTGAGGGCCTTTGGAAGTACACCCTGGCTTAATTTTGGATGGCACCTGACAGCCTGCCAAAAAGGGCTTAGCTTAATGAGTCTCGGGAGGTAATCCTGATTGGCTATTATGCACAGGTTCTTATCATAAGACTGACCATTAGCCCCCTGATTGGCCAGGAAGCTCTATATATTCTGCCTTGTTCCCCGCAATAAAGGACACGCTCGTCCACCCATAAGCGGTGTGTGTGTGTATTTGTGTGATCACTGCCTCCGCGGGCGGCGGGCAGTGATACAACAGGATGATAGAAGCAACCCAAAAAGAAGTTGCAGAAAATAAAAACTATATTGAAATAAAAAGAACATCCCTAGAATCTCTTACCAACAGGATCAATCACTGGAAAAACAGAACCTCGGACATGGAAGACAGAACAGAGGAGAATTCAAGGGAAATCAGAACCTTGACAAAATTCAAAAGAGCAAGACTCAAGGGAAATGTGAGATACCATAAAAAGACCTAATCTCAGGATCATGGGGATCCCAGTAGGAGAAGAAAACCAAACAAGGGGCATAGAAAATATTTTCAACAGAATTATTCAAGAGAACTTTCCATACTTGGCAAGAGATAGTCCTGTACAACTAAAAGAGATACGGAGGACCCAAAACAAATTGGACCAAAGGAGGAACACCCCAAGACATATCTTAGTTACAATGCCAAAAATTGAGGAAAAAGAGAGAGTCCTCAGAGCAACGAGAGAAAGGAAACTCACGTATAAAGGAAAACCCATCAGAATCACGTCAGACTTCTC
>PVHP010044227.1:0-14181 GCA_004024765.1 Zapus hudsonius
CGGAGGGCGGGGGGAGGGTCTATGAAGGAGGCCCTGGTTGAACCATGAAAGAAAAAGAACAAGAAAGCAGTGTAGGGGGGAGGGGTAGAGCAGATGTGCTGGAGGCCAGAGGGCGGGGGTAGGGGCTACAAAGGAGGCCGATGGAGAAAGAAAATTAATATAAGGAATAAAATAAAAGGAAAACAACAAAAAGTAGAAAAAGAAAGACACGCTAGTTCCCGGGAGGGGTGGGATAGACAGAGAGCAAGAGGGTGGGGACTGAAACACAAGGAAAGCCGCTGAAGGAAAGCCTCAGGCGCCGGCCAGCAGACCCTGCCTGCCTGGACGACTCACTGCCTCCTGGGAGCGCTAGTCAACGCTGGTGGCTTCCAGTCATATGGATCCTGTGCTCGGAGGTGCCTGGAATTCAGTGGGCGGTCGCAGCTTGTGTCCATGATTTGGATCCCTGCTGAAAACCCTGGCCCTTATTTCCCGTGGTGTATGGCGTGTCTGCCAGTCAGCCATCTTCCCTGGAAGTCTTGTTTGGGAATTCTTAACAAATGTAAGAGAATTAAAATAAGTTCATATATTTTAATGGAATCATATGGGACTAAAACTAGAAAACAAGTAAAGAAAAATGTATACACTAATGGAGACTGAATAACAACACACTATTAAATGATGAAATGGTCAGCAAAGTAATCAGGAGGGGTGTCTGGAAAGATTGCTCAGTGGGGAAGAGTGCTTGCTGTGTAAGCATGAAATCCTGAGTTCAAGCCCTAGTACCCATGTTAAAAGACAGACATGGCTATCCATATATATAAAACCCCAAAGCTGAGGGGAGTGGAGACAGGAGGATTGACTGAGCTACCTGGTTAGCCACTCTAACCAAAAGTATCAAATTCCAGTTTAAGTGATGGACTATCTTAGGGAAATAAGGCAGAAGAGTAATAGGGAGATTACATGACAACTTGCTCTGGCACACGTGTGTATGGTGCATATGCATCTATTATAGCAAAATGAGCATGAGCTTACTGTCCTCCCCACTTATTCATTGGTACATTCTGCAGGCTGCAGATGGCCAGTCACATAGCAAGAGGTGCAAAACTACCAGAGCTTTGAAATTCAGTGAGACAAATTGCTTTAACTGTGATAAGGAAGTTGGGGAAAAGATGAGTTAGGAGAATACCTGGGGAGGAGTATCTGAACTTCTCAGGAGCCCATTGTAAAATGTAAATTGCTAGATTAGGCATCTGCTTCCTTGTGCTTGTTAATTTACATGCCTAATGTCACGTACATATCTCTGTGCCCTACTATAAAATCCCTTTGTAACCAGGGTTCTGGGCCAAGACTTTTCTATGCTTGGACTGCCTGGGCATAAAAGAAAACTCCACTCTCCTCTTGCTGAGACGGCTTTGTCTGTTTGTCACTGGGAATTTCTACAACACATCTACAAACACATTCATGAATCACACACACACACACACACACATAAAATCAAGATGAAATAAGAATGACAATACAACATATTAGAAAATTTGAAATACAAGGAAATCATTTCCAAGAGACATCATATAAATAGATATAAATGCCTACATTAAAAAGTCAGAAGGTAATGGGCAAACTTCTCATCAGGTAAGAGCACTTGCTGTGCAAGCATGAGGGACTGAGTTCAATCCATAGTCCCCACACGAAAAACTTATATGGCCATTTACACACCTGTAGTCCAAGTCCTGTGGGAGGCAGAGACTGGAAAATTGATGGAGCCAACTGGTCAACTATGCTGACTGAAAACAGTAGCTCCAGAATGAAAGGCTCCATCTTAATAAAACTAAATAGAATGGGCGAAAGAGGACACCTGACATTCTACTCTGGCCTCTACTCACATGCAGATTGGTGTGAACACATATGTACACATATCACACCACACATACTATATGCACACATATTTACCAAAATAAATAATAACAATCATAGATATCTTAAACAAATAAGGATATATACCACAGGATCTCAGAAAAAAAATAACAAGTCAAGCCCCAAATTAATAGACAGAAACGAATACTGAAGATCAGGACAAAAAATAATGGAATGGAAAGAAAAACAGTACAAAGCATTGATGAAACAAAAAGTTGGTTCTTTGAAAAGATGAATAAGATTGACAAAGAAATGAAAATGGAAATATCATAAAAGATACCAATGAAATTCAGAGGACCCTTAGGGTATATTTTAAAAGCCTATAAACCGTTAAATTGGAAAATGAAGAATAAATGTATGAACACATTATCTACCAAAATTAAACAAGAATTCTATAAACAATGATATAACAAGACTACTATTAAAGCAGTAATAAAACCCAGGCCCAGATGGACGCTGCTGATTTTTACCAAACCTTTGACGACAAACTGACACTAATAATCTTTTTTTTTGTTGTTGTTGTTGTTTTCTAGCTTTTTTAAATATTTGGCTTCTTTCCTTCCTCTGGCTTTTCTTTCCTTATAATAGAAAGGAAAGGAACATTACCAAACTTATTTTGTCAAGCTAGCAATTACTATGATACCAAATCCACATAAAGATAACTTCAAAGGGCTGGGAAGATGGCTCAGTGTTTAAAGGCACTTGCATTCATAGCTTAACAGCATCTGGGATTCATTTAAAGTGGCAGGAGGCAACTGTTGAGATGGCTCAGTGGACAAAGCACTTGCCATGCAAGTGTAAGTATCTGAGTTAGGATCCCCAGATCCCACACAAAGCTAGATGCTCTAGTTTTAGTGTCTGTAATACCAGCATACTTAGGGTCAGAAGGGAAGTGGAAAAGGGGAATCATTTGGAAGTTTTTGGGCCAGCAAGCCTGGCAAATGCAATACAGAAGAATGTGAACAATTAAAGACACTCCTTCCAACAAGATGGAAGGCAAGGAATGAAATCCTCATCACATTTTCCATGAAATTATCCATAGAAATACAGAAACTAATCCTAAAATTTATGATGAAGCAAAAAGGCCTTAAATAACACAAGTAATCCAGAGCAAAATCAGTAATACTATAGGTTCCTCAATACCTGATTTTAAGTTATACTATATGGTCATAGTAACAAATATTTGTTTCTGATACAATACAAGCATATAAACAAATTGAATAGACTACCTAGAAACAAGCCCACATAACTAGAGCTATCTGTTTCTCAATGAAGATGCCAAAAATATACTGTGTAGAAAATATTTCCTCTTCTGTATATTCCTCTAGGAAAACTCCACATGTAGATCCACATGTAGAAAAATGAAACTACATCCATATCTTTCAGACTGTATAAAAATCAATTAAAAGTGGATCAAGGACCTTGATGTAAGAACTGAAACTCTCACACTGCTAAAGAAAAACACTTCTTCAAGATATAGGCAAGGACTTTCTTTAAAGGACACTAATAGCTCAAGAAGTAAAGAAATTAAAATTGACAAATGGGATTAAACACAGCATAGAAAACAATACAGTGAATACACAACCTATAGAATGGGAGAATATATTTGCTAGCTATACATCTAAAAGAGATAGATATTTAAAAGTTTAAAGAACTAAAAAAATCCCTAAAATTCCAAATTCAAATCAAACAATCAAATAAGCTAATGAAATTAATAGTTATCAAACAATGAACTATTAATTACCAATAGCCATATGAAATAATGCAAACTAAAAATAACATTGAGATTCTTTCTCACCCCATTCATAATGGCCATCATTAAGAAAACAAATAGCAACAAATACTGGCAAGGTTGTAGGGAAAAGAGAAACCTAATATACTATAGTTGGTAATGTATATTTATGCAGACACTATGGAAATCATTATGGCAGCTCCCAAAAAAGTAAACTAAACTAAAAATAGAACTAGTATATAACCCAGTTATACCACTCTTGAGTATATACATGAAGGACTCTAAGGCAATATACCACAGAAATTCTTACATTAGTATGTTTACTGCACCAATATTCATAATATTCATGTTATAGATGGGGTCATCAGATAAATGGTAAAAAAAACTATCATCAGATGAATGGTAAAAAATGTGGTACATATATATAATGGGGTTTTATTCAGAAGAACATTTACAGGCAAATGAATACAGAGATCACAGTATGCAAAATAATCAGAATCAACAAGAAAAATACCACATATTCTCTCATTTGTGGACCTTAGATTTTATATAGGTACAATTATTTAAATATATGCTATTCCAAGTAGAAGCATGATTGAGGAAATGAAATTGGGGGATGGATATGGCCAAAGATTATGATATATTTTCATGAAAGTGTCTTTATGAAACCCATCACTTATCATGTATCATGATTATATGCCAATAAAATGACTATTATAATGCTTGTGACTTTTAGGACTTTTCCACTGTCTTCTTTTTGACGTAGTTTCCTTATCTACAGGCAGAAATTATAGGCTATACTTCATGGTGCTATTAGGAGAAAGGATTTCTCCTATGATAGATTTCAATGTTTTCTTTATACCAACTGTTTACTCACACTGGCCTTTTCTTCTCAAGTATCTTGGGAAGCAAAATAGAAGAAAATCTACAGTCAATATGCTGATGATTTGTGTGACTATTGGTCCCAACTTAATATCCTATAACCTCAGAGCTGGAATGGATCTTGTTGATAATTTAATTTCTTTAACCAGAAACCTATCTAAGGCCACATAGCTGGTATTGGGAATTGTCTCATTATCCAAAACTCAGAACCTTCTGTGATTCAAAGTTATTTGATGGAGCTGGAGAGATGGTTTAGCAGTTAACGTGTTTGCCTGCAAAGCAGAAGGACCAGAGTTCAATTCCCAAGTACCCACAAAAAGCCAGATGCACAAAGTAGTGTGTGTGTGTGTGTCTGGAGTTCCTTTGCAGTGGCTGGAGGCCTTGGCATGTCCATTCTCTGTCTCTGTCTGCCTCTTTCTGGCTCATTCTCCCTCAAATAAAATATTTTTAAAGCATAAGCAAATTTATTTGATATAGTAGCATAAATAATATTATCCTCATTTTGTAGATGGTAGAAACTAAGGCTATGAGGTGCCTTATATCTAGGTAATACTAGAACCAGAAAAACAATTCACGTTTCCCTATTTCTCATTGTTACAGTCAGCTTTCTAGTTGCTGCGCAGAAAGAACCCAAACAAAAGTGGCTTATAGAGGAATGGGTTTATTTGGCTTACGGACTCGAGGGGAGACTCCATTCTGGCAGGGAAAATGATGGCATGAGCAGAGGGCTGGACATCACCTCTGCCACAGCACTGCAAACAGCGGCAGAAAGGTGTGCCAAACACTGGCAAGGGGAAGCTGGCTTATAACCCCATAAGCCTGCCCTCAACAACACAGCTTCATTGAGGTTGTAAAACCCAAACTGCCATCAGCTGAGGATTGATCTATCAGAACACATTCAATTGTTTGTGGGGGACACCTGGATCAAACCATGACACTCATCCTTTTCTTTCTACTGGAACATGAAGTACAAACACATGCCCCTTTCTCTTGCTTCAAGTGCAGTTACAGTCAGTTTGCATGCCCTCTGCATTTGAGTGCCATGATACATTGCAGGCACTGTTGTAAAAGAAGTTTTACTTACATATCATTTCCTGTGATAGTCCACAGGATTTCTTACTATTCTATTTTAGGAACTCTGATCTGAGGAGCTAAAGAGAACAGGGAGCAGTGGAAGAAATACTGAAGCTCTCAAGTAGGTAATACAAAATTCCTGCAGAAGAGTCTATATTATAAATGGTGCCATGGCTGCCTGGAGTTTTGGCACTTGAATTAACTGTGCCTCCTTTAGATATGGATGAGAAGATCCAGTTGTTCTATTATGTAGCCTCACCTTGCTACAGTTTATTAATCAAAGAACAATTATACACTCACTGTCTACAAAGAGCTTCTTTCCGATCCCCAAAGTTAAGTTGTTTTAAATATAGTTTGTGACATTGGCAAAGGTGAAGTCTGTGGATTGGTTTCATCGTTTTTAGTACATAAAGTACACAGGATTAAAAAAATCAATTATATTGAAATGCTGCTATCAAAATATTTTTTTCAACTGCATGACAAAGTAGAAGATGTTCTTTCTTGACACATCAAATAACTAGATCTACTAATAATTTGTAAACAGTGGTGAGTGTAATTTTGAGATTTCTTACATTGTATGTCTGTGATTTCTTCTGGTGACCAAGTGACACGAATTGGTAGTACTATCCCCACTTGCAGCCAACATTCATTGTATATGAATATGGTAAATTTCAATTAGAGGTTAGTTAGGCATTAGGAGAAAAAAGATAATTGTTTACTTCTCCAAGTTTCTGGATTCTTTGTGTTTCATTTAAGGTCTCTTTGAAATCTCTGAACCCAGAAATTCTACAGGAGTGTGGCTGCTTTCTGTGAGACCAAGATCATTCATTCAGGTGTTAGTAGACTTTTTCACACCCCACTTTCATCATCCCACCTTGAGGAGCTTTGTCCTTATGCCCTTGCCTTAAGTCCACACAAATACACCCCCAGACATGCAAATACTATGCAGGGACACAATTCACACCTCTCTATGGTATATAACCACAAAATTCCCCAAAGAAGAACGTGCAGCCATACATGATGGCCCATGCCTGTAATCCTATCTCTAAACTCAGGCAGGAAGATCACCAAATTAATCAAGTTCAAGACCAGTTAAGGCTAGAGAGAGAGACCTTACGTCAAACAACAATTAAAAGAATTCAAATAATAAAACAAGTAAAAAATATAACAAATTCCCCAATACAATAAAGAACAAAACAACAACAAAATTATAAAAGACACACCTTGGGATAAATAAAACAAGAAATTTATCTTTCCTTCCTTTTAAAGGCGTTTCACACTGCCTACTTCTGAAGTGCTCCCAAGTGCCAGACCCAGTAATACTAACAGGGCTTAAGCCTTCCTGACAGAGTTGGGTATTGGGCTATAGGTACTCACAGGACTTCAGCTTGAGGTTGTGCTGAACTGGGTTTGCAATCCTAGCACCACTTCGAAATAAATAAGCCTTTGTTGCTCCTCCACAGGGAAACCCTGCAGCTTCACGCTGGGCCCTCTGTTACCACTGTTAACAACCTTGTGAAAAGGCTACGTTTTAGTTGGCTAACTTGGTCTAGAGGGCTAATTTTAGTCTGCTCTCTTTCCCCCTCCCTAGGTCGTGTTATCTTACCAGTGCCATTCTGGGAGTGATCCTAGCAAGAAGAAGGGTGCCTCTCATGGGGAAGTTCTGGAAGGTCTGACTGACAGGTGCCTGGCAAAGCTAGGCTCTTGCTCCCAGCATGTCCTCACATACTCTGCCCCACTGCTCATTCCTTCCTTTGAGCTGAAACCTCTTGAATTTCTTTTTCCAACCTAACATTTCTGTATATCCATCTTCCTTTCTTTAGGAACACATATGTCATCTTTCTTTCTCCCTATTTCTAGAGTGAGGAAGAGGATGGGTAAGAGAAAATCCATACTGAAACAAAAATCTCATTAGCTTCTGCAAAGTTCAGAAGGTCTTGCTCTTTCACTTTTGCAGTGTGCGTGTGTATGTGCATGTGTGCGTGTGCATGTGTGTGTGTGTGTGTGTGTGTGTGTGAGGGGGTGTGTGAATGCTTCTGTGTGCAGCTTTGCACACTGAGGAAGCTGAAGGAACATATTGAATGCCCTCATCTATCACTCTTCTGCTTTATTTTTCTGAGAAAGAATCTCTCACTGAACCTGGAGCTCCCTATTTATTTTGTTTGGCTGCTGGGCTAGGAAGCCCTCAAAGATGTTTTTTTGTTTCCACCCCACTCAACACTGAGATTACAGGCATGCTAGCCATACCTGGCTTTTTTTTTTAAACATGGATGCTGGGGATTGCACTTACCTGCTGAGCTATCTACACATCAGATCTTGCTCTTTTAAAGGCACTCCCAAGTCCACTCATCCACCAGGTTCAGCCTGAAGAAAATGCCCAGAGCCTCCTACTATTTTTACCCCTAAGGCATCACCATGAGATTAATGTGTTCAGCACTTGGAACTTTATCAAAATTGCAGCTCTTAAGCATATCATTTCATCCCTCTGGTTACCTTTTAATGGTGGAAGCACTACAGGAATATATTTAGAAATAGTCATTTTATTAATTTTAGGTATAATACACAAAACTGAGAACCAATATCCTGCCTTTCTCTGGAATAAAAGCCAGCCAAGCATTAGCATATAAACCACATCAAAATCTCATCATGCTTGAAAATGAGAAATTCTTAGGCAGCCACTATGTATAAAGTGTTGGATGCAAGAAAAATATTGAGAAAGTTTTAAAAAGCTTACTAGGGGGCCTGGGGAGATGGCTCAGCATTTAAAGGGACTTGCTTGCAAAGCCTTTTGGCCCAGGGTTTGATTCCCTAGTAGCACTTAAAGCCAGATGTACAAAGTGGTACATGTGTCTGGAGTTTATTTGCAATGACAAGAAGCTCTAGCATGCTCTCTCTCTCTCCCTTTCTCTTTCTCTGTCTCTCTCTCTCTAATATTTTTTTTTAATTAAGCATCCTAGAAAGCCAGGCTTGGTGGCACACACCTTTAATCCCAGGATTTAGGAGGCACAGGTAGGGGAATTGCTGTGAGTTCAAGGCCATGTTGAAACTACAGAGTGAATTCCATGTTACTCTGGTTAGAGTGAGACCCTACATTGAAAACACAAAATAACAAAACAAAACAAACAAAAAAAGCCAGGCATGCTGGAGTACACCTCTAATACTGACACTCAGAAGGCAGAGGTAGAAGGATTTCTGTGAGTTTGAGGCCAGTCTGGGTGTACAGAGTAAGTTCTAGGACAGCCTGGGCTAGAGTAAGACCCTATCTTGACCCCCCAAAAAAACAACAACAATAAAAAAACATAGCAAAAAAGTAGGCATTAAAATGAGTATATTTCCTTCCAGCAAGTTATTAGTCAAGGAGGCCTCCCAAATATGCCCAAAACATTACAAGCTATTGTTATTGCTCTTGGTTGCCCAACAGAACTAGATGTTAAGATGCTATTGTTCAAGACACTACATGCTTGGGCTGAAGGTCACTGAGAAATCAAGCTGTATCTGAGCTGGAAGTTTTCTCCCTATTGACTAGTTTCAGGATACTGGAAAGACCTATACAGCAAGTTGGGGGAGTGAACCCTAAAAGCCTTATGGCTGGCCAGCCAAGCCAAATGTACCAACTGATGCAATGTTGACCTATCTGTTATGCGGGAAACCATCTGCTTTCTGATTGGATTTGAGGCCCCCTCCACAAGAGGCAATCAATTCCTGCCTAGTACTAAAGACCTAATCAAAACCCTCTGGCTGTTCCAGGTCATCCTGGTCTACAGTGATACCCTACCTTTAAAAAAAAGCCTATGGCTGATAACCATATAATAATAATAACCATATATTAATGCTACTCTCACTTTTTGTTAGAGAAGCTTCTCTTTTCAGATAGTAGTAACTACTGGAGATACTAAAAACTCATCAAAGTGCTAAAAAGAAATGACTGTGGTGTGTTCAGCACAAAGTGAGACATCTCTATCACATACTTCAAGGCTCAGGGATCATTGGGACAGGTGGTGGAAAGAATGTAAGTGCCAAAAGAAAGGGAGGGTTACTTTGCAATACTATCTTCCATACAGAAAGTGACTGTGGATTTCACAACCTCATGGTGGTTGATGCTACCCTACACAAGACCTACATAATAAGAAGAAATGATGTCATCAAAATAGAAGAGAGACTAATTTGAAAGAAGAGATTTAGTAGGGAAGGGATGAAGGAGGGGAAAAAGGAGGACAGTGGGAGATGATTATTTTTATGGCATATTCTCTATATGTATGGGGTTATCAAAATATTTAAAAATATTAAATTTTATGTAATGGAAAATGCCCGAGCTAAAATATGTCCTGGATGCACATGATTATTCTGTATCCATGTCACTTTTCTAAATCAGTTCAGGGGTCTACTTCTGAGTTCTGTGTCCTATTGTCTCACAGAAATGAGACAATTATAATTTGAATTTTCTTGCAAATAGGCAGCAGAATATGTAGAATACTGATCCTAAGAATTGAGCCCTTCTCTTTACCTGTCTCATTGTCAAGGAAGAGAAAATTTCAGCTAAGAAAAACAAGTCAGTCAGAGAACCAAAGAAGCCTTGTTGTACATGGTTACCTCAATGTTATGATGTGCATATTAGAGGGAACTTCTGAATTTCTGACAGATATTCAATGGCTTTGACTCAAATGCTTTTATAATCAGGGCACTTTCTCCATCCAGGGGTACCACATCTCAATCATTGTTGTGCAGTTCATTCCTTCTGTCTGCTAAGTCCATATCATCAGCCATATGTATCTCTGAGAAATGAGTCTGTCTTCTATTTACCCTTGGGAACATCAGGCCACATGACTCTTTTCAAAGGTGTGTCCTTACTGATCCAGTTTGCCCATGGAGGAGGATACCCAGCTGATTGGGGACAGGGAAGAGGGAAATCAGGGAATTGGGGACATCAACAGATTGTTTACTCATTCAGTGTATCTAATTATGGATAAAAAAGAAATATTTTAAAAGGTGTGTCCTAGAGTGATCTTTGATTTCAAAGATCAGGAATGCTAAAATTGCATATTAGTTTCAGATTGGTTTGAGTCAGTGACCTGTATTTGTTCTTTATCAAGGCTAATTCTCAGAAGTCTTAACCTATTATGATGATAAAGATGACAGAGTACATTATCACTATTGGATAAAGGATTTGTAGAATTTGTGTGTATGTTCTGAGATAGAGTCTTGCTAAATACCCTAGGCTGTCCTGGAACAAGCTGTGTGAATTGGGGTGGTCTCAAACTCAGAATCCACCTTTCTCAGCCTCCCAAGTGTCAGCATTAATGGGAATGTGCCACAATGTCTGGCTGTGGGATTTTAAGTAGAAACTTATATTGGTCTCACATGCAGTTGTAAAATTAATTCAGCTATCTCATGTATGTTTTACCCCTCTTATGAGTCTGTTGTATAATATCAAAATTAGGATACTGATAGAATCCATCCAGCCTATTCAGATTTTCTAAGGTTTTCTCGACATTATTCTGCATGTGCATATATAAATTTGTTTCTATAGATTTTTGAAATTATATGTAGATTTTTATATATATTCTACCAAAAACCAAAGTTCTGTCCCAATAAGGATACTGCATATTGTCTTTTTATATAGTCACACCCACTCTTCCCATCCTAGTCCCTAACATCATGCAACCTCTGTTCTCCACTTTTATTGTTTCAAAATATGTAAATTAAACTGTTACAAATGAATTTCAAACCTTTTAAAACTAGCTTTTTTACTCAGCATACTCTTAAGGTATATCAAAGTTGTTATATTAAGTTCTTTTTTTGTTGCTGAGATGATATCTAGTTTTTTTTTCTAACAACATTGGCTGAAAATGTCTTTTCTCCAGTGTGTACTTTTGGAATCTTTCTCAGAAATTACATGGCAATGCCTATGTGGACTTTTATTCTAGTCCCCTTTTCTATTCCTTTGACCTACATTTCTGTTTATGTGCCAGTACCATGATGTTTTTATTACCACGACTCTGTAGTATAACTTGAAATCAGGTTTGTGATACCTCCAGCAGTATTCTTTTTGGTGAGGACAGTTTTGGCTATCTGGGATCTCATATGAATTCTAAGATAATTTTTTCTAGTTTATTGAGGAATGGTGCTGTTATTTTGATTGGAATCATATTAAATTTGTAGATTGCTGTTGGTAGGATGGTCATTTTCATAATATTGATTCTTTCAATCCATGCACATGAGAGATCTTTTTATTTTCTATAATCTCCCTTAATTATTTTCTTCAGTATTTCAAAGTTTTTATTTTAAAGGTCTTTAACTTATTTGACTAGGTATATATATATATATATATATAATGATATTGTGACTGGATTAGTTTCTCCTTTTTTAAAAAATATCTTTTTGTCAATATTTAGATACATTGTATGAATAAATCTTGTGATGGCACCCAAATTCCCTCCTCTCTGTCTCCAACCCACAGGGGGTCCTCCTCAGTAGGCATACTGGATCAGTCCATGGGGTAGGGAGTTACGAATTGCACCCAGTTTTTTATCTTCCCCCTTTGTGTGTTGTTGCTGGGGGGTAGGAATGTCTCTGAATATTTTCCCGCACCATGGCTCTTACAATCTTTCTGCCCCTTCTTCCTATCAGTTCCCTGGGTCATGGTGGGTGAGTAGTAAGTCTGCGTTATTATTGAGATCTTAAGTATCTCTGGAATTCTGCTTTGGATTGTGTTTGGTATCATTGGTATCTGTCCCCATTGTTTTTTCATGGGTTATCTGACTTGCAGTGGTGATAGGTCTCTTGTTTATTTCATCCCTTTCTCATAGGTTTTGTTTGGGGCCTAGATGATAAGCCAGAGGTGGTTCATCTTCTGCTATGATGTCATCCATCATCCCATGTCTTGTTGGTGGAATTGGATTGTCTACAACTCTGGCTGAAAAATACAAACAGAATCTCCATGAGAGCGTGAGAGCAGTGTAGGTTAAACGAGACAAACGTTAATTTAGCAAGATTCTGTTGGGTACAGCCTCTCTGTAGATCTCTGGTAGTGGGAATTTCCCCTTGGAGCCTGGGTTCTAGGTCTCCATAAAATTTGGTCACGGATGCAAGTTCCAGTTAAGGATTCCTTGCCACTGAGTAGATCTCTTAGCCAATCAGTAAGCCATTGATTACCCACTTATGCATAATGCCACTATTGCACAGATGAGCACTTTTTGACTTGCTGGTCTCTTCCATATAGCAGTGTGTTCAGCATTCTCATGACATCAGTCTGTATTGTAGATCAGTATTCTCTGGTTTCTCCAAATATCATTGACCAATTACCCCTGGCAGCTCATGTGATGCCTTCTAGCATTACAAGGCTACCACCTGGGAGCTGTTTACTATTCTGGATTTATCAGGTTATCTAGGTGTTGTGTGATGACACTCTGTGGTATCTTTAGCAATAGGTTCTTACCTATGTCCTGGGATGGGTAGTCAAGAGCTTTGACAAAAGCCTGTCTTATTTTGGGGACCCCATTAGTCTCATTTATCAATGTGAGAAGTCATCAATGATTGGGATAGGGGGTTTCAGGCCTGAGCAATTTTTCTTGGGGATAGGCTTCCTCCCATTCCTTTCATGGCCCCTCTTGCCAGGTGATGCACATAGCTTCTTCAGGAGCTTACTGAGGGAAATGCAAATCAAAACTACAATGTGATTCCACCTTATTCCAGTCAAAATGGCAATCATTTAAAAATCCACCAACAATAGATGCTGGTGAAGATGCAGGCTCTCATTCACAATTGGAGGGATTGCAAACTTGTACAACCACTATGGAAAGCAGTGTGGAGGCTCCTGAATGGGATGGATATAGAGCTACCAATAGACCCAGCTATCCCTCTACTGGACTTATAAAAAAGCTTACTTATATAAGTAAGGATTTTATGGTATCAATTCATTGTTGGTTTTGCTTATTGTAAATGTCCCCCCACCTTTCCATTCCTCCCCCCCCAATTTTTTTCATCCCCTTTTATAGTCTCTCAATTCACCTGTCAGATTTGTTTAGACTTTAAACTTAATCTGGTTAGGAATGGCATATGAGGGAGAATATGCAGTGTTTGTCTCTTTGTTCTTATGTGAGTTCACTAAATATGATCTGCTCAAATTCAATCCATTTTTCTTTAAATTTCATTATATCATTTTTCCTTTCAGCTGAATAGAATTCCATCATGTATATGTACTACAACTTTAATACCCATTCCTCCAGTGATGGGCATTTGGGTTGATTCCATTTCTTAGCTATTATGTCTTGAGCTGCTATAAATATGTGTTCGAATGGAAATGACCACGAGAGACCACTCTGAAAGGAAAGGTTTTTAATAGGAGGAAAAACGAGCTGCCGGGCACTTTTCACCAAGGGTGGCAAAAAGGTGCGCGAGACAGGTTTAGATCAGGGTTTTAAAGGGAAAAACGTTCAGGTTGGGGTCTGGTTGGTCACATGAGGTTGGGTGCGGGGCTCAGGGGGTCACGTGCTCTCAGGATCAGGAGGGGGTCGGAAGGACAGTCTCTCGGAAGGACAGTCTCTCAGGCCAGGTGTTGTTTCTTGTTTACGAGAGGAAGTCTTTATCTTTGATCTTTG
>PVHP010044228.1:0-14185 GCA_004024765.1 Zapus hudsonius
ATGTGGGTGGAGGTATGTGTGTTCACTGTGTGTGTGCACGTGTGTGCACACGTGTGCGTGCCATAGTAGGCAGTAGAGACTAGAGGACAAATAGCTTTCGGCGTAGTCTTCACCTTCCACTTGACTTCCCATTGTTCACTGCTCCACTCACTAGGCTTCGGGTGGATTCTCCTGTCTCTGCCTCCCTTCCTCTGTAGGTGTACTGGGATTACAGATACTCACTCTACAGTGTCTGGCTTTTCATGGGTTCTGAGGATCTGAACTCAGGTAGACTTGTGGCAAGTACTTCCACTTTCTTTACTGAGCCTTCTCCATAGTTCCAAACTCTTGGAGACCACTGCCATCCCTCAACGTTGCTAAAAGTAAATTGTATAAAAGTACCTTGAGTCTTGACTCATGTTTAGGATGGCCAAGCCAGATAAGCACGGATGCTGATGCAGGCTGAGGAATGCAGCTGCTCCTACTTCAAATTATATAAGTTAAATCCTAACCACAGGCCCCCATGCTCTGTTAACCTTCCTGGCATACAAACCTGTTATCTTAAAACCACATGTTATAAAATCAAGGGAGTTCTCTTTGCCTGGTTCCCCCCACTTTTGAATTTCTGATTGAGTGTTGTGAGTGTCTTTGTTCATGCCTCCTGGTCCTTCTTTCATGACCTGAACCTTGCAGCTCTGGCCACTGCACCAAGATTTTTTTCTAATACAAAATTGATTATTGGGTTTTTTTTTTCCCACAGAGCCAGTGGTGACATTTAATAGGAAAGACTCCAGAGACATTAACTTACAGGGATCAGTGTAAGAGACAAATGTTGCTATGATCCATCCATGAACTAGTATGGTGATTTGAGAGAATGTTTTTCTGTACTGATTTTCAGATAAGGTATTTTATGAGCACATGCACAGTGTACTGTTTGAATTGAGAATACAGCTCCGTTGCTAGCATGCTTGCTTAGCACACATGAAGCCCTGCATTTGATCCCTAACATCACACAAACCGACATGGTGTTATACACCTGTAATCCTAGCAACCTGTAGGTGAAGGCAGGAGGATCAGAAGTTCAAGGTCATCTTTGATTAAATAGTAAGTTGGAGGCCAGCTTGGGATACATGAGATCCTGTCTCAAAACAAAGCATTCTATCACAGTATTTTCCCATGTCACTAAATTCTAAGTGGTCATAGTTTTTAATGACTGAATTGGGGACCAACCCACCTTAATTCATTTGCCGGGCCTCCAATTCTTCAATGTGTCTTGCTATCCACTTTCCACACTGTTATCAAGTTGCACTGTGGTGAGCAACCTTGCACATGAATCATTTCATATGTTTCTTCAGGGATAGTTTCCAGCTGGCCTGACACGTCTTTGTTTTGCTTCTTTCTGATAGTCAACAACGTGGGAATGATTCCCAATATGCTCCCAAATTATTTCCTTAACACATCGGATGACATCCAGGTAGGTCTTTGTTTGTCAAATTGCATCTCCAGGTCTGGGCCCCTGGGGACATCAGGATGGCTGTGGGAGGGACATCTGGCCAAAATTCTGCACTGCATGGTGAATATCTTAAGATGACCTCCCTTCTGTTCACCTTATAACTTGGCACACAGTCAACGGCACATCTTTTCATGACCTCTCTTGCATAAAGACATCTTTACCCATCTTTGCACATCAAAACTTTCCTACCCATTGTCCTATTCTTTAGGAGCTCTGTGTTTTTATAAGAGGGTCATTTTGCCAGGCATGGTGGTACATGCCTTTAATCCCAGCACTCTGGAGGCAGAGGTAGGAGAGTGGCTGTGAGTTCGAGTCCAGCCTGAGACTACATAGTGAATTCCAGGTCAGCCTGGGTTAGAGCGAGACCCTACCTTGAAAACAAGAAACAAACAAAAAGAGGATAATTTTACCCAGCAAATTTATAGCTCGAGATGGACATGGGTGCAACCAGCTCTTGGCTTTTTCTATCTCCTCAGGCAACAAGACTTACTCAACTTTCAATAAGAGGGAAGTCCAGCCATCTCCCCTTGGATACTGAAACCTATGGGTGTTCTAGATCCCTTAAATAATAAATTACAAATTTGCATCCTCACACTTTTGCCCATATGAACATTCGTGCACACAAGCACACATACAAAGACAAGTGAATAAGGTAGAAAGTATTAGAGGGAGACAGTCAACATCCACCTCTGTTGTGTGTGTGCGCGCGCGCACACACACACACACACAAACACAAACACACACATGTGCATTTATACCCACACATACTCATGCACACACATCACACATACATATAAATCCACCCCCTACACCCCTTCAATACATCCTGGCTCTGTACCACTGCGTGCTATAGAGGGACAGGTGTGCCCCTCAAGATTGTGGGCTGACTGGGGTGCTGGCACTGCCCAGCATCATGTGAGGGTATCATGCTGCCTTGTTTCTAGCCCAGAAGAAGATCTGTATTAGTTACTTTCTTGCCAGTATGAGCAAATATGTAACCAGAAGCAATTTATAGAAAGAAAGGGGTTTAATTTGGTGTAGTTTCAAGGGGCAGTTTCATCATGTCAGGGAAGGCATGCTGGCTGGAGCTGGAAGCTAGTGTCACATTGGCAGGCAGGAAGCAGAGGCCAACAGGAAGTGGAGCCAAGCTATAACACCTCAAGGTCATCTGGTAGTGACTCACTTCCTCCAGCAAGCCTCCAGCTCCTAAGGTTCCACAACTTTCCCAAATAGTACCACCAGCTGGCGATCAAGCATTTAAACACACCCATGAGCCTACGGAGACCATTGTATATTCAAACCACAACAAGATCCACTTACTGAACATAAGGAGAAGCCGCATGTAGGCTGAGCAAGAGAGGAGGATGCTGGGACATGGGCCTGTGCCCACTTCTTGCCTCTTTAGCACTTCATTTCTCTACTAATTGGCTGACGTGTGGCTGTGATTGTTTATTGCAGAGCCTCATCCACTGCAATGTCACCTCAGTTGTCAAGGTATGTGTCCAGTATGTGTGTTAAATGCTTCAAGATGTGTAGGCAGTGCCGAGACCTGGCAGCTCAGGGCACATGGCGCCTTCCACCATAGGAGACCGTGGCACTGAAAGGCCAGCCCTGGACTTTTCATTGTCTTCTGCTCCCATCCAGAAAAAGAGTTGGTTCATTCTTTCTAGTACCTGGACCTGTTTCTGCATCCAGAATATGAAAGGCTTGGTGATCCTGAACCTCATTTAGGACTTTAAGCAATTTCTGAAAACATTAATCCTCTTTAGAAATTTGGAGTGTTTGGGGTGGAGAAGGTGGCTCTGCAGGTACGAGCACTTGATACACAAGCATGAGGACTTGAGTTTGGTCCCCAAATCCATGTAAAAAGCTAGGGATGTCCAGGCATGCCTGTAACTTCTGTGCTGAGGGCGCAGAGACAGGAGGTCCCTGGGCCTCACTGATCAGCGAAGTCTGACTGAAACGTTGCAGCTCCGGGATCCACAAGATATTCTGTTTCCAAGATATAAATAAGTCAGAAGACTACAGAGGACACCCGATATCCTCTTCTGGCCTTTGCCCGCATACATCTGCATACTCACGTGTGTACACTGCATGCACACACACATACATACACACATACCAAAAGGCTTGGGGTATGGCTCATTGGGTAAAGTGCTTGCCACACAGGCATGAGGGCAGAGTTTGGATCTCTTGTGCCCATATAAAAGCCAGCTATGGCAGCATGTGCCTGTGACCTCAGTGCTGGGGAGGTGGAGACAGGAGGATCCCTGAGGCATGCTGGCTAGCTCATTTAGCTGAATTAGTGCTGCAGGTACAGTGAGGGACCCTCTCTGAAAAAACAGGAAAGACACCTGACATTGACCTCTGACCTCCATGCACACACACACACACACACACACACACACACACACACACAAAAGCAAACACAGGGATGGGTTTGTGTCTATATTTTGAGAGAAAGAGAGGCCACTTTCCCATAACTTTTATTGCAGTAAATTGTAATTGTTTTATTTTTCATTATTAATCTTTTACTATGTCTATTTGTAAATTAAACTTGACCATGGGTTATCCTGGCTTCAGGCTTCAGGGCCACATGGTGTCTTAGAATGTGACCCCCATGGATATGTGGGGACTACTGATCTCAGCTCAGCAGCTCATTACTTGGAGAGCATAGAGCAGGCTATAAACTCCCCTTGAACTTCAGATTCTGCATATGTGATTGAGTGTTGGATAGATTAATGTTTTAGGTACATTGAGCTCACAGGCTTTTGGTCAGGGCCACTACAAAATCATTGCATGAATAAGAAAAAGACATCCCTTTTGTTTGAAAACACCTGTAATAAGCCAAAATTTTTGCATGCTGATATCAAAAATACAAAGGCACCCTTTGGGGCTGGAGAATGGCTCTGTGGAGAAAGTGCTTACTGTGAAAGCACTTGGACCTGAGTCTGGACCCCCCCAGTACCCATGTTAAAAGCACATGCCTGTAAATCCCAGCTCTGGGAAGACTGAGACAGGAGAATCCCTAAGGCTCGCTGGCTTGCTAGTTTAGCCAAGTTCATGATCTCCAGGTCCAGTGAGAGACCCTCTTTCAAAAAGTCAGGTGGAAGGCAATTGAGGAAGACACCTGTTGACTTCTGGCTTCCACATGCACACACACATGCAAACATATATGCACACAACACACATACACACATACATGCACACACCACACACACACATGTAAACATACATGCACACAATACCACACACATGCACACACGCAAACATACATGCACACAACACCACACACATGCACACACACATGCAAACATACATGCACACCACACCACACAATGCACACACACATGCAAACATACATGCACACAACACCACACAATGCACACACACATGCAAACATGCATGCACACAATACCACATACATGTGCACACACATTCACACACATGCATACAATACCACAAACATGTGCATACACATGCACACCCATTCAAACATACATGCACACCACACCACCCACATGCATACATGTGCAAACATATATGCACACAACACCATACACATGCACACATAATGCATACAACACCACAGACATGCACATACACATGCAAACATACATGCACATCACACCACACACATGCACACATGAATGCACACAGACATGCAAACATACATGCACACCGCACCACAGACATGCACACATACATGCACACACATGCAAACATACATGCACACCACACCACACACACATGCACATGCAAAATAAAAGAATAAACCAAAGAGAAAGGCATCCCCTTAGTACAGACAGTTTAGAAACAGGTGCTGCTTAAGAGAGGCCACAGCCTGATAGCACCTGATTGGTTGTGAACAAGATGCTTCACCTTCCTCAGAGCAGACAGAATCCTCTCCCTCTGCTGTGCACAGCTACTGAGTGAGCCCCGAGCTTTCAGCCTGGCCTTGCTCCACAGCTGGGCACCTTGCTCAGTTCATGAAATTCACAACCAACTGTACATAGCAGCCCTGTTGACCACTTGGGAAGCTCAGTGGACCTGCACAGAGAAGTAAGGTTGGGAACCTTAATTTCAAGGAACTGGGAGGGTGCAGGGAGTAGGGAGGCTCCAGTCAGTGGTCCAAATGTGAACTGGGGGTGAGGACTGGTTTTCCAGGAGGAGGAGAGATATAAAGTTATCAAATCAGAAAAATAATTATTTTCAGGTGGATAATCTTGGTTGATGATAATCATTTTCACCATTGGTTGTTTTCTGTTAGAGTGTGCTTGTATGTTACAGCTTCCTGCTTGGTTATTATTGTGAATACACATTTTTTTTATACTGAGCAATCAGTGCCTTTTAAAAGCTCCCAGTGGATGTTATTTTAAGTTTTATGTGAACTGTTGTCTGCAGCCTTACCACTAACTCAAATCTCTAGCATTACTTTTACACATTGATCTTCAGTCTTGTGCTATTTGATCATCTTGGTTTCCCCAAATGGAATTGACAACTTTCTGATTCCTTTACTAAATAAATGCTTTGATTTAAAAATGTTTAATTTATTGATAGACACTAAAGTCCATAAGCAACAAAGAAAAGAATAAAGAGTAGCTTCTAAATATATCCTGCTCTTCTCAGCCTTGCTGGCTGGAAGTGTGACCAGCCTGTCTTTTAAAAAAAATTATTTGTGTGTGTGTGTGTGTGTGTGTGTGTGTGTGAGAGAGAGAGAGAGAGAGAGAGAGAGAGAGAGAGAGAGAGAGAGAAAGAGAGAGAGAGATAGAGAGACAGAGAGACAGACAGAGAGAGACAGAGACAGAGACAGAGAGAGCATGGGCATGCCAGAGGCTCCTGCCACTGCATATGAGCTCCTGACACATGCTCTACTTTGTGCATCACCAGATGCACACAGATTACTTGGGTACTGGAGAATCAAACCCAGGCCATCAAACATTGCATGTGTTGTAGACAGCTTCTGGTTGCTGGGACAAATATCCCACCAGACACAGTTTATGGGAGGAAGGTATTTATTTCAGCTTATAAATCCAGGGGAAGTTCCATCAATGGCAGAAGCTGGCCCCTTTCATAGATCCAAGCAGAGAGAATCCACCAAAAAGCCAGCAAACACCATAAAGCGGCAAGCAGACCTCAGCCAGAGCTCAGATGTCTCTGCAGACCTTTGGGCTGGAATTAAGATTCACCCTAGTGACACACCCTCTGTAGCAGGAGTCTGCCTGCTAAGGGCTGAAGCTCAATTTTAATAAAACACTTGAGTCTATGGGGCCATAATTCAAACTATCCCAGCAAGCAAGCACCTTTAACTGCTGAGCCATGTCTCCAGCCCCAGCCTGTGTTAATGACTTCCCAGAGGCCATCTGGAAACAGTGCCAAAGGCAGAGAAGGGAGAGCCAACCTGAGGGCAAGGAGAAGGGGGAGAGGAACCTGCAGTAGTTAGTTTCCTTGTTGCAAATACCTGACAAAAATCAACTTAAGGGTCAACCCGGTTCCAGTTATTCTCTTATTAAGTGTATCTAATTATGGATAATAAAAAATTTTTTTTTAAATCAACTTAAGGAAGGAAGGATTTATCTGGCTCCCAGTTTATCTGGCTCATACCACAGCCAGAGAAGGAAGGCGTGATGCAGGAGTGTCAGCCGGCTAGGGGTATGAGACAACCTACTTTTGCCTGTCATCAGAGCAAGGAGACCTTGAGAACTTTTTGTGTTCATCCCATAGCCACGGCCAGTTCCCACATTTCTTTCAAATCCCTCATGTTCCAGGATAGTTTTATCATTTGTCTAGTTGCCAGATTCTCATGTTTCTAGAATGACCTCAAGGTGTGCCAGTCATTTTCAAGGTCGTCTGAGAAGATTTTCTCCAGCCTGTACCTCCCCAAGGTCCCTGCTCATGGCTACTTTGCCAAGGCTTTTAACTTTAGCCTTCTCCTACAGATGACACAGCTAGTTCTGAAACACATGGAATCCAGGTAAGATCCATCTTTGATGACGTGGGGAATGATGTGGACTTCCTGCCCTGGCCATCAACTACCTTGGGAACTCTGGGGGTGGGCTTCATCCAACTGATGCTCTGGCTAGCGGTGATGACCATGATAAAACAACACAGAGGCTATGGGGGAAAACAGGTCAACTCTCCAAGTACACGTGCGTAGTTGGTCAAGCGTAGCTCACGTACGAGGAAGGAGGAGGTCAGCCATTTCAGTGCATATAATTCGCTCATGTTCAGCATGAAAGAAGCAAGCTGGCCTGACGACAAGACCATGTCTTTTTTTAAAATCATGAATGTCGCCTTTTATTAGAATGAATGCTCCATCTCACTGGTCACACCTGTCAGCTTCCCCATTTTTTTTTTCTGTGTTTATGTCACGATTGCAGCACTCACTAGGGGCTGGAATTCTTCATGTGGCATTCATTAAGGGCAAGTAGTTCACAGTTTGATTTCACGTGAATTAAAAAGGAGATTGGCTTTGTATTCTGGAGGCCAGGGAGATGGCTCAGCAGGTAAAAGCACTTATTGTACAAGCATAAGAATCTGAGGTCAGTCCCCATGCCTGTACTCCTACACTGAGGGAATGGAGATGAGAGAATTTCCGGGGCTTGCTGTTTAGTCAGTCTGACCCCCAAAGTGGGTGTACTTCTGGTTCAGTGAGAGACCCAGTCTCAAGGAAGTAAAGCAGAAGAGTGATACAGGGCGCCTGATGACCTCCACTGGCTTTCCCATTATTGAGCACAGGGCGTGCACATCTGTACGCACATGTGCATCTAACACACACACACAAACACAAAAGGCTATTGAAATCTTTCAGCACTGAGGCAGGAGGATCACCAGAGTGTGAGGCCAGCTATGTCTTAAAGGACCAAAAAAAAATTTAAACAAAGATAATGAATTTCAAAAGACAACTGTAAGGTCCTGGAATTGTATATTGGTGTTGGAGTGAAGGAATGGAAGTCTGTCAAATTCTACCCCAAAATGGGGTTTCATCACATGACATGTCCTGCTATGGGTCATTCTGGTGAGTCCAAAAGGGACCTGGAGCTCCTCCTATGGTCGCCTTTGAGCCCCCTTCTTGCATCTTGTCTGAGCTGAGCTGCTTATATTCTGACATGGATTTGTCTTCGCAGAGCTCCTGTTTCCAGCAACATGTCACATGACTCCCTCTGTGCAGATGTCCTCCTGGACACCTGAGGGGAAGTTGCCCTGGCAGTGCTTGGAAGCAGACCCCTTAGCAGCTGGGGAATCCGAGCAGGTGGGGTCTGCAGTGGGATTCAGCAGTCAAACCTCGGCCATTGTTACTTCTTTGCTTTTCAGGCGGAGGGGCCTCATCTTGAACATTTCTTCTGGGGCTGGGCTCTGCCCTTGGCCTCTGTACTCCCTGTACTCAGCTTCCAAGGTGAGAGATGAGTCATCCAAGCCTCTTCCTTCTTCCTTATATTCCAGGAGTTTTTCCTAAGGATCACCTGGTTAGTTGATTGGAAGGTTTGTCTGGAGGCTAACTTACAGACACAGGGTGGAACTGGTTACAAAAAAAGGTGTACTTGATGGACAGGGCAGTGTCTCAGCCCTGCCAAGATTCTAGTGATCCTCATAGCCTGGGGGCCCTGCTCTCAACTCTCCGGCCCTGAGGGCCCCACCTGCTGTCACCAAACCTTGGCCACAAAGCAGCTCAAGAATACCAACTACCCTCTACGGGAGTGCTGCCTCCTTGGATAATTGGTGTGGGCTGGTCCTTGGATACTTATCCCAGGATGTACACTCCCACTGAGCAAGGGTGTTCTTCCTGAACCAAGCAATGAAGGTTGCACCACACACTGATGCATTTCCCCTACCTTCTCTTTCCCTGCTCCTGCTTTATTAAAGTAGACAATTAGGGAGTGCAACATAATATTGTGATATCTGCAAACATGAAGAAATATTTAAACCAAGCTAGCTAACATACCCTTGACCTCACATCCGTGTTATTATTTTTTGTGGTGAGATCATTAAAGACCAGCTCGCATAGCAGCTTTCAAGTATACGATACATTATTGCTGACTATGGTCACCATGCTGTACTGTGGATCTCAGGACACTTTAATCCCACCTAGCTGAAGCTCTGTCATGTATGGCACCCTTGGAAAGCTCTAAGGGTGTGAGAGAGCAAACTCCGGGTCCTTAGCTGTCATTTCTCTCTCACTCCAGGCGTTTGTGTGCACGTTTTCCAAGGCATTGCAGGTGGAATACAGAGCCAAAGGAATCATTATCCAGGTGAAGTGGATTGTTTTGTCCTTGAAGGTTGGAGCTCAGGATCTGTGGGTCTGCAAATGGCCATGTATGTTCAGTCTGCTGGGAGAGGGGCTGGGTGAGACCAGGTTGCTGCATCCACCGCCATCCCTCCTGCGGCTGTGGCTTCTGCGGTCCTCCCTGGTGCCCTGGGTGTGGGAGGGGAAAGGGGACTGGGATGAGGGCTGGTTTGGCATCAGAACTGACCTTGGTGGCTTGTCTCACCATCTTTTCTTCTGACCCAGGTATAAGAAGTGGGATGGGTGGGAGGAAATGTGGAGAAGGGACAAAAGAAAACTGGGCACATGGTCCATGCGGGGGTTGGGGGAGGGCAGGGGACTTTTGATAGGCGGATGCTGATCGGTGATGGGCCATGGATAACCCCACACTCAGGTTCTCGACTTCCATGCGCTTGTTTCAGCAACAGAGAGTCTGGGAAGAGGTGTGTGTGGAAAGATGGCTCACTTTCCAGTGCAAATGTGAGGACTTGACCTCTTCCATGAGCCCATATAAATACTGAGCAGGTGGGGCGGTGCCCTGTAATCCCGGCATGCAAGAAGCAGAGAGATAGGGAATCTCTGGGACAAGGTGACTATCTGAATTGGGGGGTCCAGTGAAAGACCTCGCCTATGATGTCAGCCTCAGGTGTCTGTACCCACACCTGTGTGCCCACACACAGACACAATGCACACGCAATACCACACATGTATATATGAGTCTAGGAAGAAGTTTTAGGACATACTATTAGAAATAAAAAAAGGCACACTTGTTGCTTTTCAATTAAAGTCCCCACATGAGCGTGTCTGAGGTGGCTGTTAGTATAAAGTAACCTTCTGCAGCAGATGTGTTCCACTTTTGGTTTTTGGGGCACACATAGAACAAAGCTTATTAAGAGGAAGGATAGGAGCTAATGGTAAGAACTTGGCCAAAAGTATCACACCCTTGGAAAGGCCACACCAGCTGTCTTGCTGATGCTCTCCACCATCAGAGGCTTCTCCCTCCTTCCATATGCCTGCCACACAGAATCCACGTGGTTACAAGGCTCTGCCCACAAGGCTCTCATCCAGTCAGAGAGCAGTTGATTACCCCCATAACTTATGTGCCACTTTTGCACCACTAGGTATATCTGGCCTGGCTAGTTGGCTTCGTAGCTTGCAGGATCTGCTGTTGGTTCACACTGTAGATGACTTTTCTCCCCAAGCAGTTCTCATAATGTCTTCCAGCGCTGTGACTAACCAGCGGGGAGATGGCTTCCACCTCAGTTCCAGCTTGATTTCTCACTGTCCTTTGATAGCACCCTGTGGTGTCTTCAGCAATATGGTGTTACCACCTTGTTCTGGTGGGTAACAAAGCTCTTTGGCAATAGCCTGTGTTGTTTTGGGGGGCCTCATGGACCCCCTGACCAAAAGCTTACTTTGGGGGAGTAATTCTTAAATACACATGACTACTCTAATTACCATGTTCCTAGCCATTTATCATTTTAAAAGTATCTTATTTATTCATTTTCAAAGAGAGAGAGAGAGAGAGAGAGAGAGAGAGAGAGAGAGAGAGAGAGAGAGCGCACCAGGGCCACCACCTTGTGGGTCTGCCTTATGTGGGTACTGGGGAATTGAACCAGGGGCCTTAGGCACTGGAGGCAAGTGCCTTAACCGCTGAGCCATCTCTCCAGGCCCCATTTGTCATTTAGAACCACCTTGAGCCTGGTCACCACCGGCCAGATATGACAGCTGCCAAGATAGTGGGTGCCAGGAGTCCACAGTGTCAGGAGGAGATGTGGTAGGCAAAGGGAGCCAGCCTGGTATAGAAGGATTTATTGCTACTCTATATGACTTTTCTAAAACCAATTGGCAGGCTGGAGAGATAGCTCTGTGAGGCATCTTTCTCAGTTGCTCTCCACCTTATTTTTTGGGACATGGTCTCTCACTGAACCCAGAGCTCACCAACTTGGCTAGACTAGCTGTCCAGTGAGTCCCAAAGATCCCTTCTCCATTTCCCCAGCTCTGGGATTACAGGCATGTGCCACTATGCCCAGCTTTTACGTGGGTACTGGGGATCTGAACAGCAAGCACAGCCAGCACTTTACCAGCTGAGCTGTTTCCCCAGGCACTCAAGTTCAAGCTTAATTGCTGCTCTGTGCTTTTATTGCAAGTTTTTCATTCGCCCCATGTGCTTTGGGAGCACTTGAGCCTTGAAATGTTTGGTTAGGGTCTCATCTTGAGAAATCAAACCCGATTCCCAGCTTGGTTCCAGCTACATCTTTTATCACCCAGGATGGCTCACCATTCCACAGGCAGGAGGGTGCTGGGCTGTGGATGGTGATGTGGGAGTGATTCCTCTGTCTTCTCTGGGGTGTGAATTCTTCAGTCTTTATTTTGCATTGTAGGTGCTGACACCATTTGCCATTTCGACCCCCATGACAAAGAACCTAAATACCAATGTGATAACCAAGTCCGCTGATGAGTTTGTTAAAGAATCGCTGAGTTATGTCACGATTGGAGATGAAACCTGTGGCTCCCTTGCCCATGAAATCTTGGTAATCAATGACTTCTTCCTTGCCATTGGCACCCTCGGCTGTTTTCTCTTCTGGCAAACTTACAAGGACAGGATGCTGCTGAGCTGCAATTCATCCAGGGAAAAGGAGTAAGCCATGAGGAGGCCCAGATTCTCAGCCCACAGTAACCCTTATCTCCTAGGCAGCCACACTTCTCCCTGAGAATTGAAGGTCATGGGTAGGAAAGACCAAGATGCCTGGTGCTTCCATGTGGGCACTGCTGACTTCTTGGGCTCTCTGTGCTGGGAACATCAGGCCTCCAGGGCTGTGTCTGTCAATTTTCCTATTGCTATGGAGAACAGATCCGAGGTAAACAGGGAAGGGAGATCCACTTTGTGTCATAGTTGCAGAGGGTTCAGTCTGTAGTTGGCAGCTCTGTTGCTTCTGGGCTCAAGGGGAGCAGAACATAGGCTGGGAAGTTCAAGGTAGAGGAAAGCTGCTCACCTGACAGAGGCTAAGAAGGAGGGAGAGGGTGGGAAGATGGCTCAGTGGATAGAGCACTTGCTGTGCAAGTGTGAGTACCTGAGCTAGAATTCCTGGATCCTACATAAAAGCCAGACACCATTGCACTCTTGGCTGTAATCCCAGCGCAGCTAAGGGAGGGAAGGGAGACAGGAGAATCATCATAAGCTTGTGGGTCCGCTAGCCAGGTGAAAACAGTGCTAAATAACCATGCCTCAAACAAGGTGGAAGGAGATGACAGACACTGGAAGTTCCCCCCTGACCCCCACATTCCACAGTATGTGTGTGGGCACCCATGAACACACATAAAAGGAGGAGGGAGAGAGAAAGGGTGCCAGTGACCCACTTCCTCCAAGTACGTCCTGCCTCCTAAGGGTCTGTTGAGCGAGGACTCATGCACGGATGGATGAAGTCAGTACCTGGTGCACCTTGAACTCCATCAAATTTGGAAGTGAGGTTCAAGGACATGCAGGTGAAGTTCTTATCATTACTGTTTGAAACAAAGAAGACACGAACACTGTACACACAGTGGTGGCCTTCTTCTCTCCTTTAGTCTCTCCTTTCTTCCCTTCTTTTCTTCCTCCCATCCTTCCTCTTTCACTCTCTCCCTCCTGCAGGGTTTTATGTAGCCCAGGCTGGCCTTGAACTCACAATATAGCTGAGGTTGTCCTTGAACTCCTGATCTACCTGCCTCCACCTCTCCAGTGCAGAGATTATCACTACACCTGATTCTTTCTTGCAAGCTCGTTGTAATAGACCCTTAATAGAGAGAGCCCAAAGGCACCTGGAAAGTGGTTCTTTGTGGCAAATGCTCACCGTGGAGGTGGGTGGACTTCCTTCTCTGGATCTATTGTCCTTAGTGGTGATCCTACTGGAATACAGAGGGCATTTAGAGGGATGGCTTTGATGTCTGTGAAAACTTTCTTTGCTGAGAAAATGCCACAAGACCTTTAAACTTTAGCAATTTGGGGTCTTTAGTAGTCAGAAAAAATAATGGGGGCAGTGCTGGAGAGATGGTTCAGCATTTAAAGGTGCTTGCTTGCAAAGTCCAATGCCTGAGCTTGATTCCCCAGTACCCACCAGTAAAGCCAGATGTAAAAAATGGCACATGCATCTGGAGTTTGTCTGCAGTAGCTAGAGGCCCTGTTGTGCTCATTCTCTCTCTCTCTCTCTCTCTCTCTCTCTCTCTCTCTCTCTCTCTCTCTCTTCTTGCACATAAAAAATTAAAATATTTAAAAAAATAATGCTAGGCCGGGCGTGATGGTGCACACCTTTAATCCCAGCACTCCGGAGGCCGAGGTAGGAGGATCACTATCAGTTCAAGGCCAGCCTGAGACTACTTAGTGAGTTCCAGGTCAGCCTACCTTGAAAGAACAAATTAAAATAATGCTTAAAGTGCATGACTAGAGACCAAAT
>PVHP010044229.1:0-14173 GCA_004024765.1 Zapus hudsonius
GCAGCAGCTCCCGCAGACCCAGGCAGGGAGGGAGCAGGCATGCTCTGAGTGGCTGCGGCAATGGCGGTGGACCCGGACAGCCATGGAGGCGTGCCCATGGGCCAAGAACCAGCGGGAGTGTTACAGCTCTTGGAAGCATGGCTTCCTGTGTGTTCAGCTCATCTCTTCAGAGAGAATAATGGGCAGTGACCTGGAGGAAAGGTGTGGAAATATATTCCCATTTATTGTAGGAGCACCCTTGGTTAAAAAGAGGTAGAGAAGGAGGGAGGGGAAGAAATGGGCAATGGAGACTGGCAGTAATTAGCGGCCTGTGAATACCTGCTTTGCATATAGACCTGAGCTTGGGCACGTTTCAGATGGTGGGGGCTGAGGAACTGTCTCCTTCCAGGCACAGCTGGGGTGAGAACCTGGATTCATGTGGCTTGCTTAGGGAGCCTGGAGTGTTAGGGTTAAGGATGGAGCTGGTGAAATGCCTACTAGTTTATCGGGGCTTCAAACCTGTTCAAACATCGTTAACCCTTTGTCCTCCGTGTCCCATTTAGTAATACCAATAGGCTATCTGCTCAGTGGTAGAGTCCTGCTCGGATTGTCCTCCAGGTGTGAAAACCTGCAGTGTTTCTCTCTGTAATCATCCTTCTCCTTTGCTCTATTTCATTTGAACTAGTGACATCAGTGCCTTTTTCCCTCTCTCACATGTGAGTAAGGTGAACAGGGTTCCTAGAGAAGTAATGGCAGTTTCCTGTTAGCATGTTGCAGACTCTGAAATCCGCCCTTTTTTCTTCTTCATGGTTGTTTTCTAGGTTTGTCAGAAGAATAGAACAAGAAGAAATAAGAACAGATGCCTATTTTTTTTTGTAAAGGAGGTTTTACATTTACATTTTTTGTCAAGTTCCCAATGAGATTACAGGAATAGTTTTGAATTTCTGCTAGTCAAGGTTAGTTATGGGAGTTTTTGCAATAGTTCAAATCTATATGCTGGCTTTTTGAGGTAGGGTCTTGTTCTAGCCCAGGCTAGCCTGGAATTGGAATTCACTATACTATCTCAGGGTGGCCTTGAACTCTCAGTGATCCTCCTACCTCTGCCTTCCAGCTGCTGGGATTAAAGGCATGTGCCACCATGCCTGGCTGAAAAATTAATTTTTATAGCACTTAGGTTAAAAACAAGGTAGCAGATTAGTATCTTGATTAATTATAAAATATTTCTCTAATTCCCTTTTGATCATAAGAATAATTCTGATACATTTCTTTGTACACATGTTCCACATACTATAAGATTTTTTAATGTGGCAATAAGCTGAGCCTCAATATTATTTATTTATTTATTGCTTCTACACTACTGATTTACCTAAGGTATTTCATTTAAGGCCATCTAGATAGTTGTGGCTTTTTCATAGCCATTATGGTTAAATAATGAGTAGATAAGCCATAATCTAATTAACATTTCCTGTTGTTGGATTTTAGGGTGTGACTAATTTCTCAACATTACAAATAACTTTCCTGTAATGAAATACAAAGTTGAGTCATGTTTTTTAATCTTTAGATTATTTCCTTACTATAATTTCCCAGAAGATTCTATTGGACAAAAAGATACAAATGTTTTTCAATCACTTGATTTATATTGCTAAGTCAATTGTACAAAAAGATTTCTTTAATTCCAATGGAAATATATGGAAAGTGCTAAAAACATGGAATATGATTATAACTGTTTCTCTTTTTGCATATTTGTGTGTATGGTGTGTTGGAAAAATTGAGACAAGAAATACACCGGACTAGAATGCACTCAGACAAAGGACTGCCTTTATTCAGCAGCGAGGAAACATGACTTCTTTCTGGTCTGAAGTCAAGTTACCCGTGGATAGCTTCTATGAGCGTATGTAAAGGACCTTTGGAGTGATATGGGCTTCACAATTAAAGTTCCTCCTAAATATGGGATTCCCTAAGTGACAGTCTATCTGGAGGCAAATAAATGTGGATTGGGCTCCTTTTGAAAAGAGCTTAACAGAGGTAGGATCCTTCAGATATATAAAACATTTTCTCAGGTCCTCCTGTGTCAGATATGTAAAACATTTTCTCAGGTTCAGGGAAGTGAATTTTCCCTTCATGGTGTGTGTTGTAGTCAGCCACCTGCCACTGGGATGAATCTCCACACCAGGCACAGATTGGGAAGGAAAGTATTTATTAAAGTAATAGATCCAGGGGAAGTTCCAGAATGGCAAAAGAGATTGGCCCCCTTTCACAGATCTAAGCAGAGAAAAAAAACCCATCCAGCACCTGCAAAGCAAGCAAGCACACTCCAAATCCTAAACTGGCAAACAGCAGGAACTCCAGACTTGAGCTCAGACTGCTCTTTGCATATGTATAGCTGGAATTTAACACACACCCAGCAACACCTTAGGGCTGGAGCCTACTAGGCCAGGCCAGGGTGACACCTCCTCCAGCCAGAAGGCTGGAGACAAATCACATGCTTTAATAAACTCTTGAATCTACTGGGGGACATCTATTTAAACTACCACAATCCATCCCTTGCCCACAATAGATTTATAACCATCTCACATTTGCAGTTCAAGTCCAACCAATAGCACAACTAGTGACAATCTCCAGATTTTCCAATTTTTGTCACTCCCGATTGGCTGAGTAGCTAGAAAAACTTCCATCCCTAGCCAACAAGCACTCCATGGTAGCCTTTGCACAGTCCTGGTATATCCAAAACATCTTCAGGTCTCCATTGCAAACCACAGTCCACTTTCCAATGGCTTCACTGGCCAATCAGGAACTTCATGCCCTTTTTCATATAACACATCTCAGGAGCAGCTGCTCCAGGAACCATGTGCACTTCATGACCCACTCCATGCATGCATTTCTTGTGCTTCCAAAAGCAATACCAGGTATGCAGGACACAGCCATTTTGCTAATTCAGGGACAAAATAAATCATGACCTTGAAGAGCAGGTTCTTCCTTTTAACTGTTTCCTTTCAAAAGAGTTTGCACAGTCTTTCATTCAGTCCTTCCTGGGTGGAAATGCCTCAGGCATCTCACCATTGTTTTAATGTAAAACATTTGGGCCATGTCCCATCTTGGTTATATCTCTTTAACAATAGCACCTTTAGTAATCTAAAGCCAGTCTCTGTGCCAGTAAGTTAAACTTGTTTTCAGATTTTCCCAACTTTAAATCTTAAATTCTCAGTGCCATATCATTAGCCAAGCACAACAGTTCATTTTTAAAATTCAACCTCGGTCAATCTCTGGACATGGGCAGTAGGACACACCCACCCCTTGGTCCAAGTACAGAGGTCTATGAAAGTTTTCTGTAGTCTCTCCTTCCCCTTAGAAAGTTTACAAGCCAAGCCTCCAAATGCAATTATCTCTGAACTGAGCATTTCTAAATTCTAACCAGAATAGCCCATAAAACTTGACTTACCACTCTGGAAAGCATGTTCAGATGCAAGTACCAAATCCATGTCTAGTCCTCCAGCACACAAGTTCCAGAAGACCAAAACCCACATGCTCAGATTCATCTCAGCAAAATCACCCCACACTCTGTGTCATGGTTTGATCCAGGTGTCCCCCACAAACAAATGAATGTGTTCTGGGTAATCAATCCTCAGCTGATGGCAGTTTGGATTTTACAATCTCACTGGAGCTGTGTTGTTGGGGGAAGGCTTATGGGGATTATAAACCAGCTTCCCCTTGCCAGTATTTGGCACACCTTCCTGCTGCTGTTTCCAGTGCTGTGGCAGAGGTGATGTCCACCCCTCTGCTCATGCCATCGTTTTCCCTGCCAGAATGGAATCTTCCTTGGAGTCTGTAAGCCAAATAAACCCATTCCTCCACAAGCCGCTTTTGTTTGGGTTCTTTCTCCACAGCAACTAGAAAGCTGACTGCAACACTCTGGTACCAAATCTGTCATAGTCAGCCACATGCTGCTGGGATGAATCTCCACACCAGACAGTTGTGAGAGGAAATTATTTATTAAAGTAACAGATCCAGGAGAAATTCCAGAATGGCAAAAGAGATTGGCCCCCTTTCACAGATCTAAGCAGAGAGAAAACCCTATCCAGCACCTGCGAAGCAAGCAAGTGCACTCCAAACTCTAAACTGGCAAAGAGCAGGAACTCCAGGCTTGAGCTTAGGCTTCTCTTTGCATATGTATAGCTGGAATTTCACACCCACCCAGTAATACCTTAGGGATGGGGCCTATTAGGCCAGGCCAAGGTGGTACCTCCTCTAGCCAGAAGGCTGGAGACAAATCACAGGCTTTAATAAACTCTTGAATCTATTGGGGGCATCTATTTAAACTACCACAGTGTGCATTCATGTTTGAATGTGTAAAGGTATGCGCATAGAGGCCTGATGTTGACATTGGGTGTCTTCACTCACTCTCCACCTTATTTTCTGAGGCATGGTTTCTCACTTGAACCCAGGGCCCATCAATTTGGCTATTCTAGCTAGCTTGCTTGCCCTATTGATTCGCAGGATCTTATGCAGGATAACACCTCAAAAGCACCTGGGAGGATGTTTTACATATCTGAAGGATCCTGTTTCTTGTAAGCCTCTTTTGAAAAGAGCTCTGCAGAGAGCCCAATCCACATTTATATGGTCACCTATTGTCTTTTAATAGACAGTCTCCTAAGGAGGTCCAGACCCAGGCAAACTTTACCTATAGTCTTTATTTTATTTTATTTTATTTTTGCGTGTCATCCTTGTGCAGGGGCCATGCTAATCTTCTCTGTATCGTTCCAATTTTAGTATATGTGCTGCTGAAGCGAGCACTACCTATAGTCTTTAAAAGAGCCTGCAGAGAGCTTTTCCATGGATAAGACTTCAGACCCGATATGTCTGTCCACTTTCCACTCTTTGCTGAATAAAGGAATACTTGTCTGAGATTGAGTCCAGTATATCTTCTGCTTCAATATCCTTATACTAGGGAATCACAGGCCCAGGCTCAAGGCCCAGCTTCATTTGCAACACTGTAGAAAGGGACTGTTCATCATGTGGCAGAGCCCTGTGCTCTCCTACCTCAGAGCCTAGGAGAGTGGCCTCTTAGGATATCCACATTGGATTATGTAGACGTTTTATGTGGATTAACCTACTGATTTTTATATGCACCTATTCCTACAAGGTAAGTCTATTACTTAGGAACATTCTTCTACAAAAACCAAAGTCAGAGCTGGAGAGATTGCTCAGTGGTAAAGGCACTTGCCTGCAAAGCCTAACAACCTGGTATCAATTCCCCAGTACCCATATAAAGCCAGATGCACACAGTGGCGCATGCATCTGGAGTTCTTTTGCAGAGGCTGGAGACCCTGGGTGCCCATTCTCTCTCTCTCTCTCTCTCTCTCTCTCTCTCTCTCTCTTTCTCTCTCTCTCTCTCTCTCTCTCTCTTCTGCCCCCCTTGCAGATAAAAAAATAAAACCAAAGTCAGAACAAAGGTAAAATTTTTTTAAATTAATTTCCAGAGCATTTTACCTGCATTTATTTACCTTGAACCAAAAGCATGGAATTTATAGAGGTCTACAATCAACTTAGCCAATCAGTCACAAACAACATTCCATGACATGCATTGCAATTCCATTTGAACAAATACCACACAATCTGGGTAATTTATAGAAAGAAGTAGGACCAAGAAGGGGAAAGGAAGTGAAACATACATTTTGCAAATACTAGGAAGGACTTCCAAAGAGCTGAGTTCCAAATGGGCCAGGCTGTCCTGGGACACAGTGGTCTTGCAGTAGATTGTAGTTTGGGAGAGATGGTTCAGTACAGAGGGTAGACGGTCTCTAAGGACTACCGTATTTTCCTGTGAGCAGCCAGCCCTTGGACACCAAATTCTCGATTTGGAAATAAGAACTGCCTTGTATGAGAGAAAGAGGAAGAAACCCGCTCTCTTTTTTGGGAGGGGCTGACTGATTGTCGTCAGAATTTTGAAATAGTTTATCTTTGGCATCTTCCCACTTCTCTTTCTGCACTTCGGCCTACTATCTCCTCCAGATCTCAGCACCCAGCGGCCAGGGCCAGCATGGTGGAGGGGCCTCAGTGTCCCTACATTGCCCCTTGCACTTCACTGTTCTGGCCTCAGGAACCACTTCAAAGTTCCCACTGTTCAAATACAACCAACCTTAGCTAGGTGTCAAGAGGAAAGCAATCTGCTTGGAACATTTCTTTCTAAAATATGAATGGCTGACAGTCCCATACACTCCCACAGATGCAAATTTTTAAGCCAAGATGTTGAAAAAAATCACAGAATCTTTAATTGGAGTGGGAAACTCAACTCCAATTTATTGACTTTATAGATAGTTAAGTCCGAGCTCCATAATTACTGTCTGGTGATCTTGATGAAGTTACTAAGCCATGGTGTTTCAGAATGCTTATCTGTGAATGAGGAAGTCCTGTAATGAAACCAAAGAATGTAAATAACCTGCTTCACCTAGTACTTGACACACAGATATTAGTAAATGTTAGTTTTGATACTTCTCCCTACAGTCCTTCAGGCAGAAGTTTAACCATAGATTTCCAGCTTTCTTCTCCATAACCCATATTCTTTGGTCTGGGAGGTGAATGTTCAAGTCAGACCTGAGAGGCTAAGAGCCTCCATTAAAAGGAGTGCTTCACACTCAGCGCTCTTGATGCCCACTCTCCTATTACATTTTTTTTTAAGATTACTTTTTTTTAGTTGGCATATAGAGATTTAGGAATCATTCATTCTGCCATTTTTTATTTGTTTTTGTTGATTCCCATCCCCCCTTCTTCATCCCCCCTTCCTTCCCCTCCCAGCATCATGCTCCTTTAACTCTTTTTTATACTTTTATTTATTTGCGAGAGAAAGAGGTAGAGAGAGAGAGAGAGAGAGAGAGAGAGAGAGAGAGTATGGGCACACCAGGGCCCCTGGCCACTCACTGGACACCAACTCCAGATGCATGAGCCGCTTTGTGCATCTGACTTTACGTTGACACTGGGGAATTGAACCTGGGTCATCAGGCTCTGCAAGCAAATGCCTCAAATCTCCAAGCCATTTCTCCACCCTCCCATTTTGATCTTTATGTACTGGTTATGGTTCTACCATATAGGTTTGTCCACGTTTGCTGCCTCATATATACATACTCAGAGATTACAAATTAAAACCTACATATCTGTGAGAACATACAGTTTGGATCTTCCTGAGTTTGAGTCATTTCCTTTAATATGACTCATTCCAGGTCCATCCACTTTTCTGCAAGTTTCATAATTTCATTTTCCCATACTGCTAAATAGAATTCCATTGTACATATATATATATATATATATATATATATATATATATATATATATATATATATACCAAATTTTTGTTATTCAATCATCTGTTGATTGGCATCTAGGCCAATTCCAATTCTTAGCTATTGTAAATAGAGCTGCAATAAACATGGATAAACAAGTATCTTTATAGTAGTGTGGAGTCCTAAGGGTATAGCTCATGACTTTTTTTTTTGCATTTTCCTTGTCTTTGTGTTCATTTAATTTTCATTTGATTAATGGTTGGGTTGAGGGGATAAATGTTGAAAACGTTTGATTAACTTATTTATAATGTGTCTTATTTTCGAATGTATATATTAAAGGCTATAGAATTCCCTCTGAATACCATGTTGATTAGAACCCACAGATTTTGTAAAGAAATTCTTCTGTCTACTCATCTTTTTTGTTTTTGAGACAGGGTTTTATGTAGCCCAAGCTGGTCTTGAACTCACTATAAATATGAGCTGGCCTTGAACTCCTGATCCTCCTGCTTCCAGGTCTCAAGTACGAGGATTACAGGTATGTGTCATGAAGCTTAGCTCTGTCCAATATCTTTACATATATTATATTTCCACTTGATTTTATCTTGAACCCAAGAACAATTTAGCACTATGTTTTTAACTTTTTTACATGTATGACCTGAGTGGGGACTTTTTTTGAGACATGGTCTCCTGCATCCCAGGCTTGCCCCAACCTCATTGTGTAGCCATAGTCAAAGATGGCCTTGAACTCTTGACTCTCCTACTTCTACCCCCACCTTCTGGGATTAATGAGTGTACTGCCACACCCAGTTTATGTGGCTGGGGATCAAACCCAAGGCTTCATGCATGCTACTCAGGCACTCCATCTAATGAGCTACCATGAATATGGCTCTGAGTTTTTTATGGCATGTATATGTGTCATTGTATGTTCACATGTGAGAGCATGCATATGCCATGGTGCACATGTAAAGGTCAGAAGGCAACTTTGGGTGTTATTCCTTGCCTTGCACAGACTCTCTAGCCAATGAGCTTCTAGGAAATTCTCTTGTCTCTGTCACCCTTCTTACCATAGGCATGCTGGTATTTAAAATGTCTGCCACAGCACCTGGCTTTTTACACAGTTCTAGGGACCTAAACTCAGATACTGAGGTTTGCAAGGCAAACACTTTATCCACTGAGTCATCTCTAGAGCCCCAAATATGTTCTTCTGTCAAATAAACAGTACTTTGTGTGCTTGAGTCTCCTCTTTCTCTCACAAGTGAAGCTCACACTCAAAAGTTTATATTAAGTGTAGGTTAGCTATAATAAAAATGCTTTATTAAATACATTTTAAAGTCTTTTCAGTAAACCATAGCAATATTATTTAAATAATTGTAAAACAACAAACCAATGGTGTTCAGTTAATGGGTGGTAAACAGTAATTAAAACAAAAATATAGTAAAGCAAAAATAAAAACCTGGTGTGGTGGCTCATATCTTTAATCCCAGCACTTGGGAGGCAGAGATAGGCGGATCGCCATGAGTTTGAGGCCACCCTGAAACTACATAGTGAATTCCAGATCAGCCTGAGCTAGAGCAAGACCCTATCCTGAAAATCCAAAACTAACTAAGTAAATAAATAAGATAAATAAAATCCTAAACTGGGCAGGGTGGCTCATGCCTTTAATTCCAGCATTTGGGAGGTAGAGTTAGGAGATCACTGTGAGTTTAAGGACACCTAGAGACTACATAGTGAATTCCAAGTCAGCTTGGGCTAGAACAAGACCTTACCTCTAAAAACCAAAAATCTAAAAATCAAAGTCCTTATCTGTGCCTCAGGGTACCACTCACAAGGCTGAGGCAGGAGGATCACCAGCTGAAGGTCAGCTTGGTCAACTTAGCAAAACTGTCTCACAATAAAGGGCTGAAGATATAGCTTAGTTCTAGAGAACATACTCCAATATCATAAAAAATAAAATAAAAGGTGTCTGTGTGTCATGAAACATCATTGCAAATATACTGCATTTATGATAACACATTAAGCTAACATTGGCAATGTCTTATTAGTGGTTGTAGCTAGGGAAGTTTAATTATGTAACTATTGTTATTTTGATAGCCATATTGGGCATTCTCTACTGATTATAAGATTGTCTTATCTTAATGAGATAGCAGAATCAACTTCTTCCCCAACAAAGCTAGTTGTTCACTTATTTAAAATAGTCTCTTCTGGGCTCCGTGGTTAAGGTGCTTACCTGCAAAACCTAAAGACCAGGGTATGATTCCCCAGCACCCATGTAAACTAGATGCACAAAATGGTACATGTGTCTGAAGTGACTAGAGGCCCTGGCATGCCCATTCTCTGTGTGTATGTGTTTGTTTCTCTCTCTCCATCTCTCTTTGCTTACAAATACATAAATAAAAATACCTTTTTTAAAAAATATTTTATTTATTCATTTTTCAAGCAGAGAGATATAGAGAGAGAGACAGAGACAGAGAGAGTACACCAGGGCCACCACCTTGTGGGTGTGGCTTATGTGGGACCTGGGGAATTAAACCCAGGGCCTTAGGCACTAGAGGCAAGTGCCTTAACCCCTGAGCCATCTCTCCAGCCCTAAAAATACTTTTAAAATAAAATGAAAGTCTCTTCCTCCTGTAGTCATGGTAGCGTGGTTAAGGTGATGGAATAGAAATACCAATTTTGTCTTCCTTCCATGAATATTGGTGTTCAAGTTCATAGATATATTAATGTGAAAGAGTGAAAGGCCACTCTTATATTTGGGTCTTATAGGGTGAACAGATTCTCTGGCCTGCCTAGGATGAGGATTTTCCTGAAGTATGGAACTTTCAGTGCTAACATGGTAACAATCCAAGACAAACTCAGAGAGATGGTCATCTTACATTTTAAAGTGAATATTTGTAAATTGACATATAAAAATTATCCACCTTTATTGGGTATCATGTTACATTTCAATACATTGTGCGATGCTCAAATCAGAGAAATCATCTCTTCAAACATTCATTTATCTTTGGTAAAAAAAATATTCAATGTTATAAACTATACAATATATTATTGCCTATGATCACTCTACTGTACAGAACACCACAACTTATGTCAACTATAGGTCAGTACCTATTGACCAGCCTCTCTACATCTCTCCCTTTACCCTACGACTCTCCCAGCCTCTGACAACCATATTCTACTCTGAATTTCTGTAAGATCAACTTTTTTAGTTTATACATGTGAGTGAAAGCATAGGGTGTTTCTCTTTCTGCACCTGCCTTACTTCACATCACATAGTAATCTCTATTTCCATGTTGTCATAGATGACAAGGTTTTATCTTTTAATACCTAGTAATATTCCCTTAGGCATAGACACCATATTTTTTAGCCATTCTTCAGTTGATGGGCCACCGTTTGCATCCGTTTCTTTGCTGTTGTCAATGATCTGCAATAACATGAAATACAGATGTCTCTTTGGCATACTGATTTCATTTTCATTAGAAATATGTCCAGGAGTTCTTGGTCATATATTATAGCTCAATTCTCAGTCTTTTTGCCTCCATGTTGTCTTTAATCATGGCTGCATTCATTTCCATTTCTACCAGTAGTGTGCAAGGGTTCCATCGCTTGTTACCTTTTTCTTTTTTATGATTGCCACTCTTACTGGAGTGAGGTAATATCTCTTGCGACCTTAGTTTGCATTCCCCCAGTGATTAGTAATGTTACGGGGTTTTTAATACGCCTTTTTGTCCTATTTGTGTGTTCTTTTGAGAAATGTCTAGTTCAGTCTATTGCCCATTTGAAAATCAGAGCATGCAGGGTGTTTACCATCAAGTTGTGTGATGTTTTTCATATGTTTTGGAAATGAACCCTTTGTCAGATATATAAGCAACTGCAAGTTTTCTCCCATCCTGTAGATTGTCCCTTTACTCTGTTGTTTCATTTGCTCAGCAGGATCTTTCTAGTTTGATATAATCAAAATTCTGTTTATTCTTTTATTTCATTTTCTATGCTTTGGGAATCTTGTCTACTCCCCCCTCAAAAAAAGTATGCCCATTCCAATATCCCAAAATGTTTCCTCTCTGTATTTTTTTTCTAAGTGCTTCATAGTTTCAGTCTGCACTCAAGTCTTTAATCCATTTGAGGTGAATTTTTAAATCAATGAGAAGCAGAGGTCTCATCTCATTCTTGTGCATATGGACATCTATGTTATCTTCCAGCACCATTTATTGACACACTGTCCTGTGTATGTTCTTAGCTGCTTTGTCAAAATAAAAACAGTCAGCTGTAAATGTGTGAGTGTACTTCAAGGCGCTCTACTCTATCCCATTGGTCAGGGTACCTACTCATATCAGTATCAGGATTAGCACAGGTGTGTATGAAGTCAAATGTGACACCTTTTTCATTGATCTTTGTACTAAACTTGACATTGACTATTCAGGGCTTTTCTTGTGGTTTTATAGAAAGGTAGGTTTTTTTCTAATTCTGTAAAAAAATGTCATTGGTATTTTGATAGTGGTTGCACTGATTCTGTTGATTGACTTTAGTATATACATTTTTTCCAATATATAAACAGGTCTTTTTTATGTGTGTATCCTCTTAAATTTCTTTCACCAGTGTCTTAAGTTTTCATTGTAAAAAATTTTCACCTCTCCTGTTAAATGTGTTTTTAGACATTTTATTATTTAGGGGGTAGCTATTGAAAATAAGATTTCTTTTCCAATAATTCACTATTAGTATATAGAAATACACTTTTTTGTATATTATTTTGTAGCCAGCAACTTTGCTGATTTCATTCATTAGTTCTAAAGAATTTTGAATAGAATCATGCTGATTAAAAATAGTGCCAGTTTGGCTCCCTCTTTCCTTAAAAAAATACATTCTATTGTTTTCTCTTGTCTCATTACTTTAGGGATTCTAGTGGTGAACTTGAGCATTGTTATCTTGTCCCATGTTAGAAGCTGCTGTTTTCCCCATTCACTATTATGTTAGCGTGTGCTTGGTGTATGTGGCTTTTATTAGGTTGAAATACCTTCCTTCTCTAATTTGATCACAGTTTTTATCATAGGCTGTTAGATTATCAAATGTTTTCTGTCTCTACTGAAGTGATATGATGATGACTGTCCTTCATTCTGATGATGAGGGGTATGGGTATCATGTTTGTTGATTTGTTTATGTTGAACCATCTTTGCGTTCTTGCTAAGTATTCCATTGGCTCATGATAAAAATGTACTGCTTGATTCAGTTTACTAGTTTTTGGTGATGATTTTTGCATTATGTACATCAAAGATATTGTCTTACAGCTTTCTTTTTTGTTATATCCATGTCTGATTTTGTTACTAGGGCAATATTGACCTTTCAAAATTCCTTCTTCTTCAAATTTTTGAAATAATTTGAAAATAATTGATATACATTCTTTAAATTTTTGACAGAATTCAGCAATAAAGCTATCTCTTCCTGTACTTTTTTATTTAGAATCTTATTTTATTTAAATGTGTTCTTCATGCTACAATACAACCTTCAAAGTCAATCAAGTACATAATGTCAATATTCATCCTCAAAATTTTTCAACTTAAATAATGACCTATAGCCACAACTTCTAAACTCCTGTAAAGGCAACATCCATATCTGAAAGAGCACACTATTAAGAGTGGTCTAAATTCCCCTCTCTATGCAAACTTAAGAAAAGCAAATTTGAGAGTATTATCCAATTACTAAACCTCAATAGAAACTATTACTTAATATGTCTACTTCTTAACTTTCTAAACTTCTTTCTTTTCAAAACTTGGGAATTTTTAAAGAATCAATATCTGAACTTCTACTTCAGAGCAACATTTTTTAAAGCTTCCCTAGCAATTCTCATGTCAGTTGGAGTTGAGAATCACTGCTCTAACAGACTAGCAAAGTAAAAAATTTAAAGCACAGTGTAGGAAAAGTGCAGGGACATGGAGAATAGATACAGAAATCAAAAGGATTCCCTCAGTGTTTGAACATCTTTCCCTTCTTGTAAGGCCCGAAGATTAACATTACAATCCATGTAAGTCATAACTCCATCAACTAGGAAAACCCAGGGCTAGGATGGAGCTGGTGGCTGAGTACTTGTAGCATGCAAGAGGCCCAGGGCTCCATCCCTAGCTTCACTGAAACAAAAGCCCCAGAGAATAAATCCTGGGTTCTAGGATCACCTGGTAAACTACTATTTGCCAGTAGGGAAAGACTTTGATTTCAGGCAGAAACAAATTAAAAATTAGCCTCAAGGTTCCAGGGGATGGGGAAACTTCTGGTTCTGGCTACTAATCCAGGAAAGGTTTAAGGGGAAAGGCTGGCCTGTGGGAACAAGCACTTATATTCTAAAGGTCAACCTCCTGTGAACCTATTTATATTTTTTGTTCAAAATTTCAAAGATACTAACACAAAATATGGGAGCCAACAAAGGGGAGCTGGTCTTCAAGGAAAAATTGTTTCTACCAGTTTTCATGGAAAAGTCCCTTCATCATAGAGCTACTCAAAGATGAACCATGAAAAAAAAAACTATTTCAGACAGGTTCTGTTATACATATACTGCAGGAAAGACTAGAATAGCAAGTTATGTTAAATCTTCATTAATGTGTAAATTAGACATTATTTTGTTTCTTTGGGTTTTTTGTTTGTTTGCCTGTTTTTTTTGGGGGGGGAAGATTGAGATAGAGTCTCACTCTAGCTTAGGCTGACCTGGAATTTATATGTTGTCTCAGGGTGGCCTCAAACTCAAGACAATCCTCCAACCCCTGCCTCCTAAATGCTGGGACTAAAGGCCCCACCACACCCGGCAAATTAGACATTTTGAAATGCTTCGACTTCTGCAAAGATATAGATTCAATCCAACTGTATACCAACTTTTACATTTATTACAGATTCTATAATTAGTACTAGAGGTTAACTTTTCATCATGCAAAAATGAGAGT
>PVHP010044230.1:0-14129 GCA_004024765.1 Zapus hudsonius
CTCTCTCTCTCTCTCTCTCTCTCTCTCTCTCTCTCTCTCTCTCTGTATCTCTCTGCTAGAACATGAAAAAATAAAATATATACTAAAAATATCATTTAAATAAAAGTCAGGGCTGTAGATATAACTCAGTGGTAAAATAGAATGCTTGCCTTAAATGTGGAGACTCTGGGTTAAATCCCTAGTACCAATAAATAAAGAAAGAAAGAAAGAAAAAAGAGAAAAAGAAAAGTCAGACATCTAGCTCACAAATCCATCCATATGAGTGCCAAGGGAGGGGGACGAGGGCCTCATACATGGATAGTGGTTGCCTTAGGCAGGGGCCTGGCTAAGCCAAGAGAGCTTTAGAGATAGGCCTTACTTTGTAGCTTTGAATTTATTTTAAAATTAATTTTTTTATTTGAAAGAAAGAGAGTATGGGCATTCCAAGGCCTCCTGCCACTGCAAATGAACTCCAAAGACACACAGTATCGGTGCATGTGGCTTTCACATGGGTATTGGGGAACGGAATTTGGGCGGTCAGGTCATTGAGCCCTCTCCACAGTCCCAGTAGCCATGAATTTATGATCCTCCTACCTCAGCCTTCTGAGTTCTGGAATTATAGGCATAAACCACCATGCTCAGATGCCAGGATCTTATTTGAATTAATATTTCACTAAACTTTATAAAATATGCAGAAGAAGAGGAAATATAAACATGTCAAATATTAGGTAATACTAAAGAATTACAGTTTCTAATCCCAGCACTTGGATGGCTGTGGAAGGAGGATGACAATGAAATCAAAGCCATCCCAGACTACGTAGTGAGTTCAAGGCCAGCCTGATATTACATAGTTAATTCTAAGTCAACCTAGGCTAGAGCGAAATCCTACCTTGAAAAACCAAAGAGAAGAAAAAAAAAAAGAAAAGAAGAGAAAAAAGAGTAAATTGGATTTACTATTCTTCCTTCTTTTGGAGAGATTTGAAATTTTCTATAATAAAAAAAAATATTTTTTAATTAGCCAGTCGTGGTGGCGCACGTCTTTAATCCCAGCACTCGGGAGGCAGAGGTAGGAGGATCACCATGAGTTCAAGGCCACCCTGATACTACATAGTGAATTCCAAGTCAGCCTGGACTAGAGTGAGACCCTACCTCGAAAAACATAAACAAAAACAAAAAAAAAATTGAAGAGATGGAGAGAAATAGGTGAAACCTACTTTCCGTCCCTATGGAATTGCCTAATTTGGACATTTGCATTATAAACGTACATGTATATAATAGAGTCATGCGCATTAGTGCTTGTATGGCTACCCAGTGTTTCACTCTACACCATCAAATGAGACTAGGTTTGCTTTATGACCTGTCTATCCATTTAATCCATCTTCTATCAGTTCTGTATTTTTTTTACTTTATTCATTTTCAAGCAGAGAGAGAGAGAGAGAGAGAGAGAGAGAGAGAGAGAGAGAGAAAGAGAGCATCAGGGCCATCACCTTGTAGGTCTGGCTTATGTGGGTACTGGGGAATTGAACCCAGGGTCTTAGGCACTAGAGGCAAGTGCCTTAACCACTGAGCCATCTCTCCAGCCCCTCAGTTCTGTATTTCTAAATGAGCCCCTTCTCACCAACTCAGCATCTTCGGTTCACACCCTTCTCAGATTAAGCTCATGCTACAGGACTTCCCGAGATGCAAAGGAGGCAGGACCTGGTGTCTTCAGGCATCTGGCCTTTACAGTAGGTGGAGGCAGGGAAAGGGGGAAGCTGAAATGGATTTTGCTACAATAGTCTATAGAATTTCTCCGTCTCCTCCACATCTCTCCCTCAAAACCCAGTGCCCATCGTGCATCCACAGACTCACAGGTTCTACGTTCCAGAAATAAGAATTACTTACAGTTCTCTGAATATACTCAACATTTTTCCTTATTCCATTTCTTGCAGAAATGCTTAATGGCTTGAGAGATGGCTCAGCAGTGAGGGGCACTTGCTTGCAAAGCCTGATGGCCCGGATTCAATCCCCGAGTACCCACATAAAGCCAGATGCAAGAAATGGCACATGCATCTGGAGTTGGTTTACAACACCAGGAGGCCCTGGCATGCCCATTCTCTCTCTCCCTCTTGCTCTCTTTCTCTATTTTGCTCTCTCTCAAATAAACAATTTTTTGGCTGGGCGTGGTGGCGCATGCCTTTAATCCCAGCACTCAGGAGACAGAGGTAGGAGGATTGCTGTGAGTTTGAGTTCACCCTGAGACTACATAGTGAATTCCAGGTCAGCCTGGGCTAGAGTGAGACCCTATCTTGAAAAAGCAAATAATAATAATAATAATAATTTTTTGTTGTTTTTGCAAGGCAACGTCTCACTCTATTTCAGACTGACCTGGAACTCACTCTGTAGTCCCTGGCTGCCCTTGAACTCATAGTAATCCTACTACCTCTGCCTCCTGAGTGCTGGAATTAAAGGTGTGTGCCACCAAGCCCAGCTATAAATATTTTTAAAATGCTTCTTATCTGGATAGCCTTTCAGGTGCAATAGATTCCTCCCCCTGCCCTCATGATTGAGCTCTTTGGGGGATCCCCAGCACACATGTACTCACATACATACACGTGTACACAACGGACATGAGTCTCCCTACACTGTCTTCACACTCCATTATGCCATTTACTTTACTTTATTGAATTAAACTTTTGTCCAGCTTGTCTTCAGCAGTCTGAATTCTCCAGGGCAGGGTGGGCCTTCTGGGCCTTGGCATTCCGGGAACTCATTGCAGAGGCTGGCTTAATAAGTGTTTGCTGGACACTGAATGGAAAATATCTAGTCACCGACTTCTCTGTTGTTTATTTAACAATTGCTGTGTTGGACATGCACCAAGTGGAGTCTGGTGCTATGTGCGTGGGTTTGGACACCAAGATGAGTAAGTATCCCAGGCTGCAGACATGCCCACAGGACCCTTTTGTCTGGACAAATGCAAAACTGGACAAGATGCCACAGCAAATGTAAACTGGGATTTTCCAGGCAACGGGAACATACAGTCACCCAAATTATATATCAGCTTCGATAACAAGAGCAGTGCCATGCTGACTCATGCCCAGCTTCTGGACACCAGTCCCTTCCAGAATTTTCTTGCGCAGGACAATTACTTTTCACCACTGCTTGGATAGTTTGTTTTCTCATTTTGGTCCACGTAGAACTTGTGTATGATTTCTTTTTGAGACAGGCTCTTATGTAGCCTAGGCCAGTCTCAAGCTTGCTCTGTAGCTGAGGATAATCTTGAACTCCGCCTAAGCGTCCTGCTTCCACCTCCTAAGTGTTATGAATTTTAATAGATTTGTTTTATCTTTATTGATGGGCCTTTGGGTATATTCAGCTTGTAACCACTAGATCATGGGTCTGTGCTATGAACATTTTTATATAGATTTTCTCTTGCTTTCTGGTTATTTATTTATTTATTTTTCATAGGGTGTCACTGTTATCTCAGGCTGGCCTCGAACTCCTACCTCTGCTCCCCAGTGCTGGGATTAAAGGCGTGTACCACCACACCTAACTTGTTTTCTGTTTTTTAAATTTTGTGAGACAGGGTCTCATGTAGACCAGGATGATCTCAAACTTGCTATGTAGTAAAGGATAACCTTGAACTTCTGCCTCCACCTCCCAAGCACTAGGATTCTTCATTTATGTGGAGCTTGGAGTTAAACCAGTGCTTCATGTATCAAGCAGTCTACCAGGTGGGCTACATCCCCAGCCTTGTTTTTATAGAAATTGCTACAGGAATTATTCATTGTACTTCAAATCAAAACAATTATAGTTTTTGCAAAAACATATAAATATATACTTTGTAATTGCTATAGCTTTTGCTTAAATATTGAATGAGTGAATGTGTTAAATTCATAAGTAGTCCCAAGAAACAAATACCACATGATTCCACTTCTATGAGGCTCTAAGGTAGTAAGAATCATAGGGACAGAAAGTACAAGAGGTACCAGGACTAAGGAGAGGGGCAGGAAGGAGTTTGTGTTTAATGAGTACAACTTTTTAGAGTTTCACTATGTAGTCTCAGGGTGGCCTTGAACTCACGGCAGTCTTCCTACCTCTGTCTCCCAAGTGCTGGGATTAAAGGCATGCGCCACCACGGCTGGCTCTTTTCAGAGTTTTAACATGAAAAGAGTTCAAAAGATTGAATGCACAGTATAAATGTACTCAATATTATTGATATGTACACTGAAAAATTCCTAAACTGGAAATTTTTGTTATGTGTATTTCATTGGAACTATATATGTGTATGTTCAACCCAGTGACTATTTGGCATATATTGTCAGACTTGTGATACACACACACGCACACATATACGGTCACACATGTTAAGTGTTAGGTGAAATCCTAAAATTTTCTCAATTAAAATGATTGTTTTCTGGGTGTGGTGGTGCATATCTGTAATCCCAACACTCAGGAGGTAGAGGAAGGAGAATCAGGAGTTCAAGGCCATCCTCAGCTATATAGTGAGTTCAAGGCGAGCCTGGGCTACAGGAACCTGATTTCAAATACAAAAACAATAAAAACAAGGGAGGGACATAGTGATGCATACCTTTAATCCCAGCACTTGGGTGGAAGAGGTAGGAAGATCACTGAGAGTTTGAGGCCAGCCGGAGACTACAGAAATAGTTCCAGGTCAACATGGGCTAGAGTGAGAACCTGCTTCAAAACAAAAGTAAAAGAAAAAGAAGAGCAAGGGGCTGGAGAGATGGCTCAGCATCCAAGAGCACTTCCTACACAAGCATGAAGGCCGTGAGACCACGTGAACTGGCCTCTCCAGCAACCACACAAGCAGCTGGGCATGGCCACACACATTTGCCAATGCAGTCCTGTGAGGAGCAGAAACCAGAGAATTGCTAGGAGAACATCAGGATCTAGTAGTTAGAGACTCTGTCTCAAGGAAACAAGCGGATAGGTAATGGAGAGGGACACCCAGTGTCCTTTGGCTTCTACATGCATGTGCACAGGTTTGGCACATCTGTACACATGGACACATACTACACACACACACACACACACACACACACACAAAACTCTACTGATTATTCAATGAGGAAATAGACAAGCAAAGATGTCATTACATAGCAAAAGAATAATAAATTTCACAGAGTAACTATTATATGAACATTCAATATTAGTAAGTATGCACTCAAAAATGTCACATACATCTAGTTTTCTATTATGTTTGAATTCAAAAACAAAAGAGGCCGGTGTGGTGGCACATGCCTTTAATCTCAGCACTCGGGAGAGAGAGGCAGGATTGCTGTGAGTTTGAGTTCACCCTGAGACTACATAGAGAATTCCAGCTCAGCCTGGGCTAAAGTGAGACCCTACCTTGAAAAACCAAAAATAAATAAATAAATTTTTAAAAAGGTAGATACTAGGGAATCTTCAAGATATCTATTTGAACTATTTTTAAATTTTTATGTATTTATTTTCAAGGAGAGAGAAAGAGAGAGAGAGAGAGAAAATGAGACTGGTGTACCAGGGCTTTTTGCCACTACAAACGAATTTCAGACACATGCACCACTTTGTGCATTTGGCTCTACATGGGTACTGGGGAATCAAACCTGGGCTGTCAGGCTTTGCAAGCAAACACCTTTAACTGCTGACCCATCTCTTTAGCCCCTTGCTCTTCTTTTTCTTTTTCTTTTGTTTTGAAGCAGGTTCTCACTCTAGCCCATACTTGAATTCAGTCCTTACTTGAATTATTAATCAAGATGAGATGATGAGGGAGTTGGAGGTGTGGCTCAATAGTAACAGGTTTGAGTAACATGTCTACACCCTGGGTTTGATCCCCAGTACCACAAAAAGATGGAAGAGAGACTTACAGAGAGAATGGCACGCCAGGGCCTCCAGCCACTGCAAATGAACTCTAAATGCATGCACCACTTTGTGCATCTGGCTTTACATGGATACTGGGGAGTCAAACCTGAGTCCTTAGGCTTTGCAGGCAAGCAAGTGCTTTAAACCACTGAGCTATCTCTCCAGCCTTACCTGTGGTTTTGAAATTGACCTCACCTATCTATGTCTCCTTGGCTCTCTAGGAGGCTGCTGAGTATTAAATAGGTTAGAAACATTGCTGTCCCAAACAGATTTGGGGTTCCTTAACAAAGAAAGCAAAAGAGAGCCAGTTGCACTGGGGCACACACCCGGGAGGCAGAGGCCATACTGGGAGTACAGAGTGAGTTCCAGGTCAGCCTGGACCAGAGTGAGACTCTACCTCAAACAACACAACAACAACAAAGGAGAATGGGGGACTAAGTATCTGGCATTTTCTGTTACACTCACCTTAGTGTTTGTTGTTTTGCTGTGTTTGAGGGTTACAGGCTGGAACCCAAGGCTACATGGCTCCTGAAATCCTCATGGAGAAGGCGAGCTATTCCTATCCCGTGGACTGGTTTGCAATGGGGTGCAGCATGTATGAAATGGTGGCTGGACGAACACCCTTCAAAGACTACAAGGAGAAAGTCAGCAAAGAGGATCTCAAGCGCAGAACCCTGACAGAGGAGGTCGTCTTCCAGCATGACAACTTCACAGAGGAAGCTAAAGACATCTGCAGACTCTTCTTGGCTAAGAAACCAGAGCATCGCTTAGGCAGCAGGTAAACACCACACACAGGCGATCATTGCCATCAGCACCATCCACGAGTCAAGGATACTGTGGATCTGTGTCTACTCTTAGAATTAAATAGTATCACTTTCCTAGTATTATTTGCATATCACATAGTTAATTATTTCTGATACTTTAAAACATTTTAAGCACTTGTCATAAAATCAATTTGTGTGTGGTGGCATATGCCTTTAATCCAAGCACTCGGGATACAGAGGTAGGAGGATTGCCATGAGTTGGAGGCCACCCTGAGACTACATAGTGAATTCCAGGTCAGCCTGGGTTAGAACGAGACCCTATCTTGAAAACCAAAAAGAAAAAAAAATCTCCAAGGCATATATTTGTGTGTGTATATATATACATATATGTATGTATATTTGATCTTTTTTTAAAAAAATACTTTTATTTGCAAGCAGAGAGAGAGGAGAGACAGAATGGGCACCCCAGGGCTTCCAGCCACTGCAAATGAACTCCAGCATGCATGTGCCACTCTGTACATCTGGCTTTAAATGGGCTACTGGGAAGTCTGGGTACCAGGGAATCAAACCCAGGTCATTAGGCTTTGCAGGCAAGTGCCTTAACCACTGAGAAATCTCTCCAACCCATATTTGTATATGGTTTTTTTTTTTTTTTTTTTTTTTTGGTTTTTCGAGGTAGGGTCTCACTTTAGTCCAGGCTGACCTGGAATTCACTATGTAGTCTCAGGGTGGCCTTGAACTCAATGGCGATCCTCCTACCTCTGCCTCCCAAGTGCTGGGATTAAAGGTGTGCACCACCACGCCCGGCTTGTATATGTTTTAATGAGAAAGTGAGTGAGGTATGTGTTTCTGTGCGTGGTGCTAAGGACCAATTTAGGGCCTTGCACAAGCTAGGTAAGTGCTCTACCACTGAGCTCTACTTCCAACCCTTTGATATATACATATATGTGTATACATATATATTTTCTTTTTTTCTAGGTAGGGTCTTATTCTAGCCCACTCTGTAGTCTCAAGCTGGCCTCAAACTCACAATGGTCCTCCTCCCTGTGCCTCCTGAGTGCTGGGATTAAAGGTGTGCATCACCACTGCTGGTACCATTGAGATATATTTTAAAGTGGCAAATTAAAGTACAAAACAGGGCGGGAAAGATGCCTCAGCAGTTAAGGTTCTTGCTTACAAAACCTAATGTCCTGGCTCTTGATTCTCCAGTACCTATGTAAAGCTAGATGCACAAAGTAGCATTATGTGTCTGAAGGTGGTTTACAATGGTAGGAGGTCCTGGTACACCCATGCTCACACTCTCTCTCTGTCTTGTCTGCCTCTCTCTCTCTCTCTCTCTCTCTCTCTCTCTCTCTCGCTCTCTCTCTCTCGCTCTCTCTCTCTCGCTCTCTCTGTCCAAGTAGAAATAAGTTCTTTAAAAAAGGGCTGAGGAGCTGGGCGTGGTGGCGCACGCCTTTAATCCCAGCACACCCGGCAGAGATCGGAGGATTGCTGTGAGTTCGAGGCCAGTCTGAGACTACAGAGTGAATTCCAGGTCAGGCTCAGTGGTAGGGTGCTTGTATAGTCTGCATAAGAACGAATCATTCAAATATTATTTAAAATATTTCAAAGAGAATTCATAAGGAATATTTAGGGATAGGGAAATTGGGGGCTAGCTATATGAATGCGAATGATCTCGCATGTTGGCACGCACCTGTAAATCCTGTAAATCCAGGGGCTTGAGAGGTAGAAGCAGGAGAACTAGAAGTTTAAGATAATCTTTAGTTATATAGGAGTTCAAGGCCAGCCTGGACTACAGGAAATCCTGTCTCAAACACAAAGCCGCACTGGGAGCATGGTAGAGTGCTTACGTGGGTAAGGCACTAGGTTCAATCCCCAATAAAACACACACACACACACACACACACACACACACACAGATATATATATATAGAGAGAGAGAGAGAGAGAAAGCAAATGAGGATTTTTCATTATATCCCTGCTATCTTGTGAATTTTGAACTATGTGAATGAAATATGTAATCAAAATTAGTAAAATGAAAAATTCAAATAAAAACCTCACTACTGATTTATCCCTCCTCAAAAAAAAATCTGCCCCTTTCAAAATGTCTCTCATGGGCTGGCAAGATGACTTGGCATTTAAGGCACTCGCTGGCAAAGCCTAGGGAGCCTGGTTTGATTCCCTAGTACCCACATAAAAGCCAGATGCACACAGTGGCACATGCATCTGGAGTTTGTTTGCAATGGCTGGAGGCCCTGGTGGGCCCATTCTCTCTCTCTCTCTCGTGAGAATAAAATATAATATGTTCTTAGCATAAGCACAGCCATTTTAAAATAAACCTTGCTGAAAGGAGTCCTTGAAGATAAGGCAAAAAATAGTTTATACTAGGTTAGAGTGTCACCCTGGGCAATGGACAGGGCAACCCAACTGCAGGAATAAATGATATGCATGTCTTAGGAAATTGCTTGTGTTCTGAAAAGTTATTTTGACTCATGTATGTTGTTTGGAGACTTTAAAACTGCACAATTACCACGTACTCAGTTTTGAATTTTGCCTTTGTATCTGTTTCTTTAGCTTGCACAGCACTGTGTGAGGTCAAGATGTGTGGAATCAGCTCAATGCATATAGCCAAAATACATATTTTATGCTTGCTAAATGGTTGCTAAATGTCAACCAATCATATAACTGCCAAGTTGGAAACCCCCTCCCCTTGCTAAAATCCCTATAAAAACCCTGCTAATTCTGGCTCAGGGTTCTTCTCCCAGATCCTCTGCATTGTCAGTAAAGAGAGTCCTGGCTCCAGCCTGCAATAAAGACCCTAATGTGACTGCATTGCTTTGACTCCTGAGTGGTCTTTGGGGACCCCGAAATCTGGCACAACACCCACACTCTTTCTCTTTCTGCTTGCAAATAAATAAAATGTCTCCCATAAAATATTATGAATCTTGAAATATTTAGTAATTTTCTAGCTGTTAGGTACGCTTGAAGTTAGATTTGAAGAAAGTGAAGTTTCACTGCTTATGATGGAATAATAAGATCAAAGTATTTGAGAAGGGGCCTGGGGAGACAGCTCAGTCTTTACCAACTTGTAAGCATGAGGACCCCGGGATTGATCTCCAGAACACACATTTAAAAAGCAGGGCCTGTGGGCTGGAGAGACGGCTCAGCGGTTAAGGCACTTGCCTCTAGTGCCTAAGGCGGGTTCAATTCCCCAGGACCCACATAGGCCAGACCCACAAGGTGGTGGCCCTGGTTCTCTCTCTTTCTCTCTTTCTTTTTCTCTCTCTTTGCTTGAAAATGAATAAATAAAATATTTTTTAAAAAAGCAGGGCCTGCAATGCTGAAAATACCACATGCTTAGATCACAGGACACTGAGAAATCAAGTTTTCTCCCTGCTGACTAGCTGTCATGGTGCTGGAAGGTGCTATGCAGCCAGCTGGGGGAGAAAAGCCATCACCAGTCTTAGCCAGCAATGGACCCTGCAAGCTTCAAGGGAAATTGGAAAAGAAAAAAGACAGGCATGATGGTATGTGTTAATAATCCAGCCTTGGGGAGGCAGACAGGCAGATCCTTGAGGCTTGCTGGCCAGCCAGTGCAGCCCAATTAGGCAAGTTCCAGGTCAGTGAGAGACCCCGTCTCTAGAAGGTGGAAGGGCCTGGGTAACACAAGAAGAAACACAGTTAAGAACATGCTGGGTGTGGTGGTGCACGCCTTTAATCCCAGCACTCGGGAGGCAGAGGTGGGAGGCAGAGGTAGGAGGATTGCCTTGAGTTCAATGTCAGCCTTGGCTAGAGAAACCCTACCTCAAATAATAATAATAATAATAATAATAATAATAATAATAATAACACAGTTAAGAACATTTTTTTTCCTTTTTTTCTACCGGGGTTACAGGCATGCATGCACCACCACAGTTAGCTCAAAGTTCTTTGTCACTAGACTGACTTTGCAATGAAGATGAAGAATATTGTGAGAAAATGTTCTTTGAACTTTGTATCATTGGAACACGTCCTCCCTCTCAGGCGATCTTCTCCTTTCTTCACAGAGAGAAGAGTGACGATCCCAGGAAGCACCCTTTCTTCAAAACCATCAACTTCCCTCGCCTGGAAGCAGGTCTGGTGGAACCCCCATTTGTTCCGGATCCTTCTGTAGTTTATGCCAAAGACATCGATGACATTGCCGATTTCTCCGAGGTTCGGGGGGTAGAATTCGATGACAAAGATAAGATGTTCTTTCAAAGATTTGCAACAGGTGCTGTCCCCATTGCGTGGCAGGAGGAAGTCCTAGAAACCGGCCTCTTTGAGGAGCTCAGTGACCCCAACAGGATGGCAGATTACGGAAAGGGCAGCTCCTCCAAGTCTGGTGTGTGCTTGATATTGTAAATTGTGTCAGCTGACTTAATCCCCCAAGGTTCTTAGCTTGTTCCTTATGAAGACCCCCAGATCATCTGCTGAACGAGAGCTAATTAGGGACATTTTGGCCACTGGGCTATTTAAGGAGCAAGTGGGCTCAGGACTAAGATGCATTTGCTTTCTCCCCTACCCCCGATAAAAATCAGTGAAGCCCCAGTTTCTACTGGAACTAAGGAAGGAACACTCAGGTTTATTTTGCGAACTAAAAGCACGAGCCCTTCCCCATCAGGTCTCTGAATTGCACAAAGTTCCAGGAGAGAACAGAACTGTGTGGTGTGCTCAGGAAGTAAATGAGCATTTGCAATTCCTAGTAAATAACCATTTTAGTTTTTCTTTGTTTATATTCTCTCTTCCCCTCATCTTCCAGTATTTATTCTGCTTCTCTACTTTTAAAAAAGATTTTGAAGCTGGAAATAGATGCTCCTGATGTTCATGAAAAGGACAGCCTTGTGACATTGGACAGGATTTCAGATTACAGAATAATTTTCATTTTCACTGACTGGTTCTTTTCCTCTTTGGAAATAATTTATTATCATAATGTTGAAGTGCTTTTTTTTTTTTTTTTTTTTTTTTGGTTTTTCGAGATAGGGTCTCTCTAGTCCAGGCTGACCTGGAATTCACTATGTAGTCTCAGGGTGGCCTTGAACTCACAGCAATCCTCCTACTTCTGCCTTCTGAGTGCTGGGATTAAAGGCGTGCGCCATCATGCCCAACTGTTGGAGTGCTTGAAGTACAAATATTCATAGGTTCTGTGAATTAAAGTATTCTAACCAGATGTGGTGGCATAGTTTAGGGAAATAACGGAGTAAGTAATAAGTAACAATAGAAATAATAAGAATCGTCAAGTAAGCATGTGTTGGGGTCTAATTATGGATTTGATGTATACTGAGTAGTTTCAGGGGGACATCAAAGATAAATAAGAAAACTAAAAATAGTATGATATAAACCGGGCATGGTGGCGCATGCCTTTAATCCCAGCACTTGGGAGGCAGAGAGGTAGGAGGATGGCTGTGAGTTCAAGGGCACCCTGAGACTACATAGTGAATTCCAGGTCAGCCTGGACTAGAGCAAGACCATACAAAGTAATAATAAATAAATAAATAGTATGATATAGAATGTAGATTCTACTTGGTGTTATTCTTCCATCTTCAATGAAGAAACAAGGTTCCTAGAAGATTTGTAACTTGTCCAAACTTTTCAGATTAACATAAAGATGGGAAAGAACATAAATGCAGGAGCTGGGGAGATGGCTCTGCTGATAAAGGCATTCAAAGTTTCATCTGAAACAGACTGTGAGCCTGTAAAATCAAAACACAGATTAAATACTTTAACACATAATGGCACAGAGCAAATATTCCCACGGCATCAAGAAGGCGGCGTTGCAAGGACAAACTGGACCCATGCAAAGTCTAAAGCGAGCAGAGTCAAGGTCAGCTCCTGCAGCTCCAAGTCTGCTATCCAGGACTCGCGATGAGATGCTCCAAAAGGCTTCAAGTAGTTCCTTAAAATGTTCAAAAATAAAATGAAAGGGGCTGGAGAGATGGCTCATCGGTTAAGGCACTTGCCTCCAGTGCCTAAGGCCCCCCATTCAATTCCCCAGTACCCACATAAGCCAGATCCACAAGGTGGTAGCCCTCTCTCTCTCTCTCTCTCTCTCTCTCTCTCTCTCTCTCTCTCTCTCTCTCTCTCTGTATCTCTCTGCTTGAAAAATGAATAAATAAAATATTTTTAAAAATAACATTCATTCATTAAGTAGAAAAATAAAATGAAATGAAACACAATAAGAGAAATGAATAGTTCACACCAGGCTATCAGTGTTCATCTTACTCCAGCAAAGCCTTTAGTAGCATCAGAGCTGGAGAGCCCCCTCCAGGTAACATCAAGCCCACTGGAGACATCCACCCTTGCAATTCTGTTGTCTAGGGCCCCTCAGGGTACCACAGTCTGCATTTGTCAGTGTTTTCTAGTGGAACAGTGATGAGCTATTAGTTTTACATGTTGCTAGCCACAAAGGATTAGAAAATATTTTCTTTTATTAAAATTTATTTATTTATTATTATTCACAAGCAGGGAGGGGGAGAGAAAGAGAGAATGGGCTGAATTCCAGATGTATGTGTCACTTTGTGCATCTGGCTTTACATGGGCACTGGGGATTTGAACCTGGGCCATTAGGCTTGCAAGCAAGCACCTTAACCACTAAGCCATCTCTCTAGCCACAAGAAAATATTTTCAACTTAAATATTTTCAACTTATTTTACCTCTTTTGTATGGGCATGTGTGTGGACTGTGAGTGGTGTGTGTGTGTGTGTGTGTGTGTTTATGCATGCTCATGTTCATGAGCATGTCTGTGCACATGCGTGAGGAGGTTATAGGCTGTCTTCTTTGATTGCTCTCCACTCTCACTTGAACCCAGAGCTTGCCGATCCATCTAGTCTAGCTAGCCAGTTGTTCCAGGCTCCCCTGTCTCTGAGTCCCAAGAGCTAGAATGATGGGCCACCAGGCCCACTTGACATGTGAATGCTGGTCCTCATGCTTTCTCCACTGACACATATCCACACCCCCTATTTTTTAACTTTCAAATTCTTTATTTGAGACAAGGTCTTATGTAGGTAGCCTAGGGTAGCCTCAAGCTTAACATGTCGTGGAGGCTGGCCTTCAACTGGTCCTCCTGCCTCCACCTTTCAAGTATTGGGATCACAGGCATACACAAGCATGCCTGGTTCCCCTCTAAACTTTTAAAGGTCACTATATTGTATATATCCATGGAGGAGTGGAATAATAAGACCTAATTCAGATAACGCTCTGGACAGCAAAACATGATGAAAACTAATCGGTCAAAACAAATAACCTTGATTTCTTAAATGACTGTTCTTGGCATATAAACCTTAAAGGGGCAAAACTATGTGAGGAACACATGAAGAAAAGACAAGTACAAGGAGCCTGGTGTGGAGGAGCATGTCTTTAATCCCAGCACTCAGGAGGCAGAGGTAGGAAGATTGCTGTGAATTCAAAGCCTGAGACTACATAGTGAATTTCAGGTCAGTCTGGGCTAGAGCAAGACCTTACCTTGAAAAACCAAGCACCCCCCCCCAAAAAAAAAAACCCACCTTGATGAGGGGGGAGAGATAG
>PVHP010044231.1:0-14186 GCA_004024765.1 Zapus hudsonius
CTATTTAAGTTGCTCTACCCATTTTTCTATAGGATTGACAAATAATTTTGAGTAGAAATGAGAAAATACAAAGTTGATCTTTGTAAATGTAAAAATATGAAGCATAGATAAAACATATTTATTGTTAGTTGTAAATAAACATATAACTATATGTAAATTGTTGCTGAAAGACTCCATTTTCTTGATTATTTAAACTAAATTTTATATATCTTTCTTCATAATTTTCATTTTATGATGGTCTGAGATCATACAGGTAATTGCCCCAGGATAAGATATAGTATATTATACAAATTAAATAAATGGTAGCTACAATTTTATATTTTTGACTTGAATTTGAACCATTTATAACATTGGTAAATAATAATACACCTGAATTTGAACTCAGAATCAAACAGTTGAATTGCTGGTACCCAAAGATTTACATCAATAGCTAACATTTCCTATGTCCAGTACAATATGTTCATGTTAACTTCAAATATGCTGGGAATAAGAAGCAGTATTTGCATATCAGCAAACTCAAAATTATCTAGAATGCCAGGAATTATGGTATTATGGCTTCACTGGCAATATTATGCAAAAACATAAGAATCAATGAGTATTTATGAATTTTGCATTAGACACTAAAAATAAACTTCTTTAACACTTAAATGTAACAGATTTTGAAGGCATATGCTTGGCTTGAATGAATTTATTCTCTGTTGAAAACAGCCAAGAAACTCTTTCAAGAATCTTGGTATGGAACCTATTTTCCTAGCAGATAATAGTCCTATTAAAGGAATTAAAGTAGTATTTTTATATTGGATAATTATCCAAATGATAGATTAATAAAAGTCTCTAGTCTCAAGATCAAATAAACATGATGGTAAGATATTGCCACTCACAATGACCAAAAAGTTTTAATTGAATGGAACTGGAACTTTCCCAGAATGCTAAGTGTCCAGGTGTTTTATGTTTCAACAAAGACTTTAGTCACAACTAGGCAGACCACAGAGTATATGAACTGCTCGCATTCAAGTGAGAAGACAGGAATTTGGATCCCTAGTGTGGTGGCCTTAGTACTAAGGTGAGTGTGACAGGACATCCCCAGAGCAAGCTGGCTAGCTAGCCTAGCTCAATCAGCAAGCCTTGCATTCAAGAGAGATCCTCCCTCAGCAAAACATAATGTGGAGAGTTGTCAAGGAAGACACCCCATGCCAACCCCTAGCTTCCACACATAAACACACACATATATACGTGTGCCTTACACATAAATATGCATGCACACAAATGCCCCCCACATGTAAATAATGAAATAATACATGCTGAGACAAAATTATTAATAATTGCTCAGAGGTGATAAAGTAGAAACAACTGCACCATGCATATTACCATAGCTTGCAACAAGGAGGCAGAGTATTTCTTTAGCCAAGTGGATAATAAGTCCTTGAGTTCTCAAGGGAAGAGACGACACTCATATGCTAGATTTGGCAAATAGTATTTTTCCCAGAATAGCTATTTTGTTTGTTTAGTTCTCAGACTAGTAAGTATTGTCATCATATAGCCATAGTCTTAGCCAGCCCTAAGAACTGTTCAACAATTTATATTGCAATATTGCAGACTTGTATGTGTGCCTAATATGCTCTTGCACATTAGATTGCACTGGAAGATGATGGAGATGTGTTGTTTAAATTTAGATTATTTGCATGTTATGCTTTGAAGAAGGAGGATTACTTAAATTTAACATTCCTCTAGAGTTAAGCCCATTATTCTATGTTAATGAATCCTTGATAAGATAATTACTAAAACATTCTGAGCAGTTGTTTGAGAGGTAGGATCAATTTAAGGTTAAATATGATATCAAACTGCATATTTTCTTACTTTTATGTTGTGAGTCTCAGAATTAGACTTGGTTTTTACATTATTATTCTTATTTCCCATCATTTCAGTAATCTGAATTGCATGAAAAATACTTCATAGTGTTGTTTTTAATTATCTTTCTTCTGAGGTGAAACCCAAGGCAGGGTTCAGCTTTGTGTTAATTAATGTATTATGCTTACTTTATTTCTGTACTTCATGTTTCTCCAGTTCATTTGGCCTTCTAAAGTATCTTTATGAATTTGCTTTAAAAGTCCACTTTTAAAACTCATTTGAGGACATTTAAATTGTTATCTTTTTCAGATTTACATAAGCTAAGAAGATAGAGTATTTAAGAGCTTTTTACAGGAGACAAAAGCATGCCAGATATAAAACTTCTTAGCATAAACTAAGACCACAGTTTCTACTTGCAGAGAAGACATACACAGCTCATTGACAAGTGAGTATTCAATGACACAAGGTGTCATAGTCAGCCATACACCTCAGGATAATTCTCCAAACCAGATACAATTTGGGAGAAAAGTATTTATTGAAGTAATAGATCCAAGCCGGGCATGGTGGTGTACACCTTTAATCCCAGCACTCTGGAGGCAGAGGTAGGAGAATCGCCATGAGTTCGAGGCCACCCTGAGACTACAGAGTGAATTCCAGGTCAGCCTGGGCTAGAGCGAGACCCAACCTCGAAAAACCAAAAATAAAATAAAATAATAGATCCAGTGGAAGTTCCAGAATGGCAAAAGAGGTTGGTCCCCTTTCACAGATCCTAGCAGAGAGGAACCCATCATCAGCACCTCAAGCTAGCAAGAATACTCAAACTCTCAAAAAGCAGGAATTCCAGGCTGGAGGTCAGACTTCTCTTTGCATATGTATAGCTGGAGTTTCAGATCCACCCCAGGAACACTTTAATTCTGGACCCTAAAATCCAGCCAAGGTGGCTGGCACACTGTCCAGCCAGGCACCTGGAGAAAAACTTTAATAATCTTGAATCTATTGGGGGAATACAACACATTTCATTCAAAGTTCACATCTTTGGTTTTGTGCTGATTCCCTTTGAATAATCAAAGAGGAAAATACAGCTTTCAGTAGTTGTGCACCATATTATTCACAGAGGAGAGTGGAAGGATCAGAGATGATCCCATAGCCACCAAATCTCCCATTCACAATATTTTCATTCAAGTCAAAGCAATCTAAAACCCTTGAGTCCATTTAGAATGCATGAGGGATTCTCGTACAACCTGAGAAAATTGAGAAAACAAATCACAATGTGTTTTGCAGCGCTGAGTAAACAGGACTGGGCAAGAATGAAAGACAGCATTTTATATGATGTGCTCATACAACACAGGAGAAATTCAAACCCTATTTTTATAGAAACAAGAAGACTTCTGTGCATTTGTGACTATATAAAGAATGAGATCCAACCCCACTCAACTCATTTGTTCATTACATACATGCTAAACTCCAAGGCCCAAGGATTAAAATGGTGAATAAGATAAATTTGCATTGAAACCTCATAATCCAGGGGAATACTGGTAATAAATCATTTGATATACAAATAATTATGTCACTGAAATCATGTTGCTTAAGTGAAGGTAGTTCTATTTGAGACTTTCATATCTGCTGTGAGGGTTCATGGAAAACATTGACACAGTGGCTGAGTTTAAACTCCAAGGTGAGTCTAGGGTTTGCTCTACTTATGGCTGTTTGTACCTTGGTTATAATTATTATTTTGTTTGCTTACTTATGAAGGGCTAGAATATTAGTATCTGTTTAATAAAACATTCCTCAAGATCTAAAGAGTTAACACTGTGAAGAAAGGGGTTAGGGAGAGGAGATCAGGAAGAAGTCCACAGGACTTCAGGGTTGGTCTTCTCACATTTCCCTGCTTGTGTAGTGAATTGTGACTGCTGAGTATCATGTTGATTTACCAAAATTCTTCTGTGTTTATCAGATTCCTTATATTTACCATTTCAAACCATTTTTAGAAGAAATAAAGATGTCTGACTTGTATGTGCTGGCTATCAATGTTGAGGATTTATGCTAGCTTTCAATTTATGATACACACTCAAATAGTTTCATTTTCTGAAAATCACAGCAATATCTCTTTTGAAAAACAGATTATGCAAAAATAGGGTGAAGAGATTCCCAGTGAAGGGAAGAAAGGAAGGAAAAGCTTTTAACCAAGGGAAAATGTGAAAGTCTAGGGTGTGCTTAGGCCTCTGATAGAACTAGAAAATACAAAAGAACCTTGTTGGCCAAGTTCAGATGTGAAGTATATCAGGAACAGACTTTTGTAAATAAGTACTAAATTAAGTAGAAATAACCAGCAACCAAGAAATGTCCTAAGATTTAAACATATTTGTAGAAAACCATAGTTCTTTAAAATTTCTAATGAAGAACTCTGCCAGATGCTGCCTTGTCTTTATTTTTTTCTAAGATGCGGGTTCTCACTACATTACCTAGGTTGACCTGATACTTTTGTCCCATGAAATCCTACTGCCTCAAATTTGTGAGTAGTTGGTACTACAGGTCCCAAGTTTACAAATAAAGAGTCAATTTTTTTGAAAAAAAGTTATATTTTAGTGAACTGTGAGGTCTTTGTTTTATATTAGGAAATGTTAAGAATAATTTTGTCTAGCCACTCAATCAACTAAGGATAAGCCAGTGAGATAGAAACCAATGATTTTCGACACAAAGACCCCTAAGCTCACAACATTAAAGCAGCCTTAATACTCACCCACCACGACTCATGGAATTGAGCAGAAGAGGGGGGGGGGCGGAAAGATGTGAGAGCCGTGGTGGGGGAGACTATCCAGAGACATGGCACCCCTCAGTGACAACACATTTGGGTCAGGAGAACCTGGCTGAAGACTGGGTTATCCATGGTCCCCTACCACAAAGACTGATACAGACGGCCCACAGAGGAGGATATCCAGCTGACTGGGGATTTGGAAGGGGGGCAATGAGGAATTGGGGATAACAACTCATTGTTGGCCCACTAACCAATGTAACTCATTATGGACAATTAAAAAATAAATAAATAAATAAATAAATAAATAAATAAATAAATAAATAAAGCATAATAAAAAAAGAATAATTTTGTCAAGCAAAACTTCAAGATAAATATGGAAAATAAACACAAAGGAATTCTGACCATCATCTTGTGAAGTGAATCTAAAAGCATTACATTGGTTTGGGGTCTCAGACATCTGTCACTTATCACTCAGATCTGCCATGACACCCACTACTGAAAGCCAAAGATTAGAGCTTAAAATTGATCCAGGAATATGGCATTAATACAAGAGTTTTGGGTAAAGGACACACTTTCCTGGTCAATGCATCATTACAATACAGGAATTTGGCATATCTTAGAAAGAGCCAGAGCCTTTCTTGGCTCTTGACTAAGCTTTAACACAGGATTTAGGGTGACACAGTATGATGGTTAAACAACACTTCCACTAGTCAAGGGCTGCTCTTATCTTATGAATTCAAAGAACTGATATCTCCAGACCAGAGGGTAAGTTTAGAGAGACTTTATTATAGGGATTTTAAAGCCTAAAGTACTATTAAGAGAATGAAAGATGAATGAATACAGTGATCCCTTATCCAAGAAAAGGTAAGCACAGGGCTCCCAGAAATGAAAAGCCCCTATAGACTCAGATTGGTGGGGTCACTTAGAGATTACAGAGTTGCAAAGAAAGAAAGAATCCAGAGCACCTGCCCAGGAGAAGGCAGAAGTGGGGTTTCTGAAAATGGAAAATCCCACCTAGAAACCCAGACAGAGGACTTTCTTAAGTTCTCAATGGGGAGTGAGCTAATCAGCCCAACACCAGCTTTCATTTTTTCCCTCTCTCTCTCTTTTTGTTTATTAACCATAAATTAGATACATTGAGTGAGCACATAATGTGTTGGTATCCCGATTTCCCTTTTCTTTGTCCCCAATCAGCTAGATATTGTCCTCCATGGGCAGTCTGTATCAGACCATGGGGTAGGAGGTTATGGAGAGCCTAGGAGTCAACCTGGTTCCACCCCCCTTTGCATATTGTTACTGAGGGGGGCCATGTCTCTGGCAGATCTCCTCCCACACCATGGCTCTTACAATCTTTCCAGTGCCTCTTCTGCTCAGTTCCCTGAGTCATGGTGGGTCATAAGACATAATATTGATGCATTCCAGGAATCTCAGTCCTTCAGGAAATTAGAACTCCTTTCTAGTGTGAGACAGATGTTGAGTTTAGGGAAATAGTTATCTCTTTCTGCCTAAAGGCAGTTTTTCTCATTTCTAGGGACCCTGTCACCCCTAAACTTCTTCAGCACCTACATCACACAAATAGGATATATGGAAAAGGAACAGAGGCAGAGGAATGAGCTGCTAACTCACCATCACTGAAACAAGAGCAGCTTGGGCTACTCAAGATACTCAAGTGGGATCTCCTGATGTCTGTGTCTCCTGAAGGTCAGTCATTCAAATCATGACTCACTCATAGAATGTTCTAGTAATAATACTTATAAATCACTGTTAGACAAAAGCAATAATTCATCAAGTGATTGGGACATATATAATATCATTTAATAATACTGAGTAATAGAGCTTATTATTTTTTCATTTATTTTACAAATATTTTATATTATTCTATGGTGGGCAAAGTATAGATATGATGTTTTATATAATTATACCCTGGTCAACTGCTATGTATAAATGACTATTATCATATGGGGTCATAAACATATCAGATATGAGGAAATAATTTCAAAATTTATTAATGACAATATTTTCTGAAATCAATTTTTAATTTTAATGTTAATCTAAGAAGATTAAAGCATATCTTTACCTTGGTTGGGGTGTTTATCACTTTATAGTTGGAATTGCATGGAGTATCCAGGCCTCTGTTTTACCTGATATTTTCAATATTCTTTATATTTTAACAATTTAAAATGTCCTAAATTAGTAGATAAATGTAAACATTGGAAATGAGCCATTTGGACTGGAACCACATTTTAAAGCCTGTTTGACCTTGGGAAGATAATACAACCTCTGTGTTTTACAAATTCCTCATCTGTAAAAACTCACTAATAAAAGTAACCACTTTGCCCTATTTCAAAGCTTAAATAATTGTATTCGCTATTAAACAATTACATTAGTTGTTATCCACATAGTGAGTAAATGATAAATGTCAGCTATTGTTATTTGTAGGGAAAATGGGTTGTGGCATATAAGGAATAAACTTACTGAAAATCAGAAGCCAGTGCTACAGAATGTCATAAAAATAGAGTTAGTTTCTCACTCATTCAAAAGACATTTGGACCCTGTGGAAGGTGAGCAGCCATGAGGGATGCTATAGTAGACACCCACCATGCAGAACTATTTCTGGATGAACTTCAGGAAGGAAAAGAGTAGTAATGACTGGAATGGGCCCAGGAACTTACAGGGTTTATATGAAAGTTGATTTATTGAATGAGCAATGAGATGCTTGTTCGTTTTGTGATTATTCAAAAAAAAAAACCCCATAGGATTATGACTTGTGTACTTTTCTCTAGGTATATTCAGATAAATCAGTTAAGAAAAAATGATGAAAATAGTGAACACTTCCACTTTGGTCCTACCAAAAACAATGGCTTTAGAAGTCAATATCATGTCTGGGCTCTTCCTATCAGTTCATGATTTGGTTTTTAAAATGCTGGGCATGGTGGTGCATGCCTGTAATTCCAGCACTTTGGAGTTAAGACAGGGGAATATTGATTTTGACGTTAGCCAGGACTGCACAGTTAAACCGAAACAAAAACAAGGCATCACATTGGTATTGTTAATTCTAGTTTGCTTTTCTCAAGTTTATTCAAAGTCAATACAAATTTAGGTTGATAATTATATATGTACTAAAAGCATAATAAGAGCTTGTAACCAGTTTTAAGTGCATAAATGTTTAAATAGCATATAGACAATTCAAATCAAGATTGGAAACTGTGATCATTTTTTAAAGGAAATTTGCTTTGAGGTATTTGGAAGATACACTCAAAACAAAGGTACAGGCAAAACATTCTGAAAATCCTAATTATCTGAAACTTATCTCTATTAAGAAAGTATTTTTTTTTTCAAATGGGAGTCAATTCTTTCCGGCAAATCTATAAAAATTTGAACTAATTTTTGCAAAAATATAGAAGATCTTAGGTTATATTGTCTATTCCAATATACCTTGATTTCATGATGCCAGAATAGAGTGGCCAGATCTCAGTTCCTTTGAATTCACTAAGTAAATATGTATCCATTCATTGAAAGTGATTATTTTTAGGGCTGGAGAGATGGCTCGGTGGTTAAGGCACTTGCCTCCAGTGCCTAAGGCCCGGGGTTCAATTCCCCTGTACCCACATATGCCAGACCCACAAGGTGGTGACCCTGTTGCTCTCTCTCTCTCTGTCTCTCTCTCTCTCTTTCTCTTCTTGAAAATAAATAAAATATTTAAAAAGTGATTATTTTTAGTGTTCAAAGATGCTAAGTGCTTTTCTGATAGAGAATCAGCAATGATAAAAGATTAAAATGGCATTTGTACCAATGAAAATCTCCTGTAAAGCCTCATTGTTGCCAAGTATTACCTGCTAGCTTCAAGAACTGATTTATTAATAAGCATTGTTATAAAACAGGTATGGTTGCACGTGTCTATGAAGCCAACATTGAGGTGGAGGTGGTAGAATCTTCAAGGTCATCTTTAGAAACAGAGCAATGCATGCTTAGGATACATGATATCCTGCTAATTTGAAAGAATGAGAAAAGATATAAAAATTCTGGAAGCTTGGCAACCAAAAGCTTATATTTAGAATATGATGCTTTCATTTGCTATTTATTTTAAGAATTGTGCAACTCTGTAAAATGATAAAGTGGTATTTATTGCTTTTACAGAAGATGTTGATATTATAACATAAAACACTAAAAGGTTGTTAAACAAAATCTTATCCATGGTTAGTTTGCATGGTGGTGTTATACTCAGAGTTTCTTATAATTTATTATATTAGAATACAATAATTATTTTTTAAATCAGAAGGAAAACAATAATGGTAATGACAGAATTGAAAGCCAGTAAAATTTGAAATAAAGCTTGACAATTTATTAAGATCTATGACTGTATTTGTAATGTTCACTATTCATATTTATATATAATCAAATCTGACCAACCATTATTTCCTGAATATTCATTTTGACAAGCTAAGATAATAAATGATTTGCCAGTCAATATAATTTAACATAAAAGAGTGCATTTCATAGTGCCTGGTACAAAATTCACTGGGCTTATTATATGAAAATATAATGTTTTGCATTCCTTCGTAAGTGCATGCAAAGAGGCTCAGAAAATGATATTGGTTAGGGAGTACGGAAGTACACAGTTTTTATTTTTAATACTGGTGGTAGCCAGAAGCTGAACTGATTTTCCTGACGAATGGGTCCTAACTGTCCATTGTGGGGCATGATGAGATGATGATGTTTAAAAATTTACACACACACATAGTTTAAATTTTCATATGTAGAGATTAATCTCTTCTCTATGCAAATATGAATACTAAGTTTTAAATATACATATTTTATTTAGCACCAAATAAAGTGTACTATTCTCCCTGGGAGAAAAAAAAACTTCACACCTTATATATCTGGCAAGGACTATAATCTGGAATACACAAAGAACTCAAAAAATAAACAAGAAATCAAACAACCCAATCAATAAATGGACAACAAATCAACAGAGATTCATCACAGCATAAAATTCAAATTACCAAAAAAATCATATGAAGATATTTTGATGTTTGTTTCATTCAATAGAAAAATCATTTTACTAACCAGGAAAAAATGCAAATCCAATGGGAATTGTTAAGAAAACATGAAAGGCTGGCAAGTATGGGGACAGAAGGGAATGCTTACACACTACTTGTGCGAATCTACACTGTCCAGTCACTGCCAAAATCACTAAGTGCTTTTTAAAAATCTAACAATAGTGCTTCCATGTGACCCAGCAAGCTTCTCCACTCCTGGGCATTTCCTCAAATGGCTTGGGGTCAACATAGCACAGAGATGTGTGCAAATCAATATATATTGCAGTAGTAATAACAAAATCTGTGCTATGAAACTAGACTAGGTACTAACAACAGAAGAAACAATAAATAAGAATAAATAATACCAATAAATCTAATAGCCTTTTTATTCATATTTATTTTATTCAATTCATATTCATAGGTATGATCTTTTTTCAGCTGTAAAGAAGTTATATTGTTTACAGGAAAATATATGTAACTTTAGATTATCATTAAAGATTATTAAATATATTATTATGTCAAATCAATTATATCTATCCATAAATATCATATGCTAGCTATCACTGTGGCTCCTCATATCAAATATATGTATATATATATATATATAAATATGAGATATGAAGCTATCTAACAGTCTAACAGACAGGAAGGAATTAATGAGTAAGGAAAGGATATGAGATGAATATGCTTAACATACAATATATATATATATATTTAATGAGACCTTAAAAATTAGATAATAATTAAGAAAAAAATATGGGGGCTGGAGAGATTGCTCAGCAGATAAAGTGCTTGGCTTAACCATGAAATCTGGATTTCATTTGCAGTGGCGAGAGGCATGGGTATTCATGCTCTTTTTTACTTTCTCTTTCTTTTCTCCCTCCCCTGTCTCTGCTCATAATTTTAAAAATTAATAAAAATATTAAAGAAAAGAATATGACCAGTGTAAGTCTAAGTTATCATAACATATGTGTGTATTTCATAATGAGTTTCTCTTAATAACATAATGTCAAATATGCAATAATTTTACAATATTGACTACATGTTAGTGTAATTTTCATATGTTAAATGAAAGACTATCAAAATTTATAAAAGAATAATTTAATATTTTAAGATCAAAAGTAAAAATTTTGCCATGTTGAAATAATGACATTCTAGAGCAGAAAAATAGCTTTAGAAATCATTTCCAAATATTCCTCATTTTTTTGAAATGCAGGCATTGAGATCTGGAAGTTAGGTGATTTACTCAACTTTTTCTTTGAGACTAACTCAAGCTTTTAAGGAAAAAATTGTATATTAAAATTCATACAGATAAAGCACAGTTAAAGTATTACTGACATGGTGCATGGGGTCACATTAGAAAATGAGTTCCTTGGAATAGAAAGACCTTTCCTAAAATCCTAGTTATTTGAAGTAGTTGAGAATTTAGATGGATTTCTTATTTCTACACTATATATACCCACCAAAGCAGCTCATTTTACACACACTGTATAAGGAATTAAACATTCAAAAGACCTTTCTTTCATATCTGATTTCATTTACACACAATATTTCTCTAATTTTGTTTGCCAGGGCCTATCCTACAGAAAAGAAGAAAAGGGGAAAAGAGAAACAACAACAAAATCAGAAGAAAACAAATTGACAAGACACAAAATCAAATTAACTCTCCAAACCCTGATTGTCACTCATCCAATAAATGAATACAAGAGAGTGGAAGTAAACAGTGAAACAGGGATTCCAAACTAAAAGAAGTCAGGTGTCAAATCTTGGTATTCTTCTTCCCTAACCTGTGAGTCACAATCCAGATACAGTAGAACAAACAGAAACAAAAACAACCAAAAATGCTCCTTTAGATTCACAGCTGTTCTCCATTAAGACCAGAAGTTAGTTTTCAATGGAATAAAACAACCTAATCAAGGAGACCAAGACGTGCAACAGGGAGTGCATTCAATTGGCTCTGGAGAAAAGTTTTGTGTAGGATAGGGCAATGCTCACCATCTGATCTAACACAAGGTTTATGAGTTCCCAATTTTATAGGTTATATTAAAACACAGATAACAGATACATAGAATTTGTCCACTTATGTTACAAATTTTTATTAGTTTCTCTGGTCTTTAAAATTCTTTTATGTCCACCAATACATCTAGTAAATTGCTTTCATGGGAAATTAAGTATATAATTCAAGTTTTAATCAGTGGGGTTCCATTGGCTGCTTGAGATTAGTCATGACAGAACTGTTTGCACCCCAAAAATCGGCAAATTCAGGGAATCAGAAACCATATTCCTCACACCACCGCCCACTAGAGAACAGTTCCTAAGCATGTGAAGACGATACTTGCCGATTTCCTGTTAGAGATCAAGATTTAAAACATAGTCATTGGATTTTAGCTTTTTCCTGTGTTAGCATCGGTAGGCTGATTTTTTTTCTTCAATAGAAAATACATTCAAAAGCTGATTTTCTAAATAAAATGCCCAGGAAAACTTTTATTAAATAAAAAGGACAAGCAAGTACAACCCAAGTTGCTTTTACCAAGCATTGTATGAACAGATTTAAACTCAGGCATATTCCATTGCATGAGGAAACAAAGAGAAATTTACCAGTAATAATTTATATTATGCTGGGCTAATAATAAAGTTTTGAGAATGAAATAACAACTCATTAAGCAATTAAGAGGTTTATAGATTCTACAAACTATATTTTATTTCAGTATATTATAATAAAAGGCTAATTCAATTCAAGGCACTTCATTTAAAGTTAATTTGTTTCCAATGGAGTTCTGATTCATAAACAATCCAGCTCAGCCCATCCCTTTTCTCTTGAGAATTTTCAATATGTGGAATGAAATCGCTTCATGAATAAATGCAAAATAACTTCTGACATGTTTATTTCTGAACAAGTATTGAGTTGTCATTGTCAAGTTTAAGTTTAGGAAAAAAGCTCCTGGGTTTTCAGTTACTCACTAATCAAGATTAAGTACTGGCTCTTCGTAATTGCATGCTAGTGATCCAGTTGAAGGATTCTCCTGTGCAGTTGTTTCCTCTTCCTCTTATCTTCTTCCTTCCCTTCCCTTCTCTTCTTTCCTCTTCTCTTTGCATTGTCGTATGTGTGTATGCATGTGATGCACCTGTGGGCTCATATATGCACATGTGTGTGTGGCTGTGCATGTGGAGGTCAAAGGACGACTTTGCTTTTCTTTCTGCAAACATATCACCCACCTCTTTGGACACAGTATCTCTCACTGTTCTGATATTCACCAAACAGGCTAAACTGGCTGGCAAGGGAGCCCCGGTGTCCTCCTAAGTCAGCCTGCCCAGCACTGGCATTATAGGTGTCTCTCATCACACTTTGATATGCCGCTATGGTAACTGAACTCAGGTCCTTATGCTTGCATGACAATGTTATTCCTGACACCCTGTTTTATTCTCTATTGGCTACCTAGGAATGTGCATATAGACATTCCATAGCCTCCATATATGGAAGAGTTAAAAAACTTATAATCATATAACACGTGGGAACACAAATCTGGTTTAGACTATTCAGAAAACAATTTTTGAAACCTTTTTATTTTGCTCTAATCCTGTGTCTCTTCAAATATTAATGTGTCTTCCTTACAAGTTCATTCATGACCCTTTTTGGGCTCTGTGTCAAGAATACTATTTAATGATATGCTATATTTCATTGTCACTCAATAGGTATATGCCTCATGGTCTAGAATTTTTTTTAAGCTGTCAAAGAGACAGAGGCAAGAAATGGAGCCATAGTGATATAGAATGAGTCCTTTCCTATAAAGTCCATCACTTGCTATAGATGCAACTGTGATTTTCAATATTCTTATGTGTGAAAGGAACATATTGTCTCCTATATCACTAGAATTGCACATTTTAATAGAAATATTTAAAGATATTTTAATTTCCAATTCAGTGCCTGGTACAAAGTTCATTTAAGTAAAATCTTACAATGTAGCACCTGAACTATAGAAACACATTGCCATTTCTATTACATTGAAACAGTGATTCATACAATTAAATTCAAATCAAGAACACATGGTGACTTTCAAAGTTAACCACTGACAGGAAACACAATCGGTGGTTATGAGTAGGCTGACCACACCTCCCAGTAGGAGTGAGCAGCGAACCAAGAAAGGAGCACTTGTGTAATGGAGGAGCCTGGGCCTGGGGAAGACAATCAACAGCTTTCAATTCGGCCAATTTTCCACTTAGTGAGGGGGTCCCCTTGTCTGGAACCTGGGATTCAAGGCGTTAGGCACAGGATCCCGTACTCTTAGGCTCCCAAGACAAGATGCACTATGGGAACAATTGACAGGGAGGCTACTAAAAATCGAATCCTGGTAATCTAAAATTGTGTGTATTTGTTAACCTACACTGATCTCACTCTCCGATGGAGATTGTGTTTGTATCTTTCAGGATGCAGCGAGAGTGCTGGGGCTCATCTAACCCTACCAACCGACCGTAGGCCCATAGCTGAGATTCTGGCAAGAGAGGGGCCACCACAGTCATACAATGGAGGATCCAAATGGAACTCC
>PVHP010044232.1:0-14177 GCA_004024765.1 Zapus hudsonius
GTGAAACTCTCCTAGCTTCTCACACAACCAACTTAACTTCCCTGTTGTACTCACATTTCTATCTTTTTAAAAAAATATTTTATTTATTCATTTTTAAGGAGAGAAAAGAGAGAGAGAGAGAGAGAGAGAGAGAGAGAGAGAGAGAGAGAGAGAGAGAGAGAGAACACGCACCAGGGCCACCACCTTGTGGGTCTGGCTTATGTGGGTCCTGGGGAATTGAACCTGGGGCCTTAGGCACTGGAGGCAAGTGCTTTAACTGCTGAGCCATCTCTCCAGACCTCACATTTCTATCTTAATCTGAACTGAAGTTGGAGCCTTGTCTTGTAACTCTGTGTAATACATTCAGTAAATGCCAGTAACTCTACACTGATTTTACAACTAGCACTCCTGAGGAATAATTCATTGGAATAAATGAATATAAAATTGATTCAGATTAAACACCAGAAGTAAAACTACTTTTTAAAAGTAATATTAGATAAACTGGATAAATATTATATCTAAATAAGATTTTAATATTGCCTTTAATTAAAATCATTTTTTTCTTCATTACCAAAAGAAAATAACCAAGAGAGAAAATGACTTAGGATTCTTTCTTCCCTCCCCCCTTTCTTTCCTCTCTTTCTTCTTTTTGTCACAAGGAAGCAAAAACAAATTTGGTGTCACCTAATCCCCTTCAACCCTCTTTTCGATACTCTCTACTGCTTTCTTGGCTCTACTGCTTTAAAATAGAGATGATGCAAAGAAAGTCTGAGCACTAAGTGGCTCAGGGGAGATGACTAGGCCTTTACTCCAGGTACCAGGGAAACATTACTAACAGCATCTTTAAGGAGAGAAAACAAAAGAGAGCAAACAAAACTTGACCAGACTATTAGAATGCGAAAATGTAAGAATGACCCACTGCCTTGGAGCTTTTAAGGATATAAACAGCAGCAGCTGACACCACCTACTGTTTGTCAGAAGCAAAATCCCCACTGAAGCAACACCCACCATGGAGTCCTGGAGCAGGTCCTCAAGGCGGGATAAACTGGTATTATGGTCACAGGTATATTTTCGTTTAATGGAGTCTTGGAGGTTCCTCAAGAATGACTCCAGGTCTCGGGCATCACTGAAGAACTGTGGGAACATAAGGAAAGGGTGGTTTTGTGTTCAATACCTCAGAACGATGAGAAGTTAATTAAGGTCTCCTACTGTGCCAAGCTGAGCAAAGGTGATGATCCTCTCCTGGACTGGCAACAGTTCATTACAAGAGTACAAACCAGAGAGATGAAAAAGCCATGGCAATAAAATGCTAGACTTTATAGAAAAGTTATTCCGTTTCATCCCTTAGAAATCACTGCTCTTTCCTCTTGGCTCCTGACTAGTGATAGCACTTGACTGTTGACTGTGAGGTCTGTTTCATGAAATTTCTAGAGGCAGAGTGTGTGTGTGTGTGTATGTGTGTGTGTGTGTGTGTTTTAAATATTTATTTATTATTTGCAAGCAGAGAGAGGCAAAAAGAGAATGGGTGTGCCAGGGCTTCTACACCACTTTTCTCATCTGGCTTTACATGAGCACAGGGGAATCAAACTCTGGTGGTTAGGTTAGGTTTTGCAGGCCACTGCCTTAGCTGCTGAGCCGTCTCTCCAGACCCGAGGCTGAGTATTTTCTTGCATTGATTTAAATATGACCAACATACAGTAAAAACAAAAATAGTTGCTTATTTTGTCCTCTACCTTCACCTGAAAACAAATGACTTTTTTTCATGTTGTGAGAGATTTAGGGTAAGGGGTCTAATATTTTATGGTTTCTTTCATTAAGAAGTGGAGTCTAGCCGGGCTTGGTGGCGCACACCTTTAATCCCAGCACTTGGGAGGCAGAGGTAGGAGGATTGCCATGAGTTCAAGGCCACCCTGAGACTACATAGTGAATTCCAGGTCAGCCTGGGCTACAGTGAGACCCTACCTCGAAAAATCAAAAAAAAAAAAAAAAAAAAAAAGTGAAGTCTATGGGCTGGAGAGATGGCTCAGCGGTTAAAGGCAAAAGCAGATGGACAAAGTGGCACATGCATCTGGAGTTTGTATATTGCAGCAGGAGACCCTGACATGCCCATATTCTCTCTTTCTCAAATAAATAAAAATATTTTTTAAAAAAGAAGTAGAATCATTATCTCCCCCTCTGGGCATGATCATATTACTTGCTTTGACCAATGGCACGTGAGTGTGACAGAAGCAGACAAAATGCCTGTGCCAGAGAAACTGTTCTCTTGCTGTCACTTTGTGAAGAAGGCTACCTATGGCCTCTCATGTTGTCTGTCACCCCAGCCAACTGTCACAAATGAGAAATGCCATTTGGGATTAGCCAGTCCTGTTCCTGCTGGCAGCTGTCTGCTGCCACGTATATGACTGGAAAGATGAAGAGAACCACATGATTAAGAGCCACCACTCAGCAGAGATCAGACCAAATAGAACTCATTAATGATTACTACCTATGCAACTAAGTTTTTAGAGGTGGTTTATACAATAAAAAATAATTAACTTGGATTTTTAACCTTGTTTCATATACATGCATAAGCACACACACACAGCCCAACATACCTGGAAGTAAGCTGTATTCTCCTTCACATGTTGTTCAACACACAAGCATAGCTGCTTCATCCACTGCAATTGGGACTGGACAGCAGCACTGTATGCCTACAGTAACCAAGAACACATGCAGAAGGGCATGAGTTTACAGACTCAAAACCTATGTGCAGTATATCTTCCCAGAAGAGTCAGGCAGATTCTTGACTGGCATCTGCATCCATCCTCCCACAAGAAAGAAGCTTGCTTTTATCCAATATGGTTTTGCTATACTGCTTACCCAGAAAAGGCCTCTTCTAAACTCAGTTCTAATTAAATGACTTGGCTAACAAAACAGACATTAATGAATACCCCCCCCCCTGGACTTTTCTGTTTCTCTCTGGGCAACAGCAATACACCAAGAGGCAGGGTGTGTCCAGACAGTTACTGAAAAAAATATGACCCAAGTCCCTGTCCCGCATAAATTCAGAAGTGATTGTCTCTTGTATTATTTCCCTTAGTATTCTGAGACTATCAAAATTGTTTTCAGGATTTTGAGGACTATAGAACAACCTGGAATGAAGCAGGAGAAGATCCAAAACAAAAAATATCTGATGCTTCATCCAGCCTTTCAGCAGAACAGTCTCTAATTTGGGGGTAAGAGGGATTTTTTTCATTTATTTTTTGTTTGCTTTTTTCAAGGTAGGGTCTCACTCAAGCCCAGACTGACCTGGAACTCGTGGTGATTCTCCTACCTCAGCCTCCTGAGTGTTGAGATTACAGGTGTGAACTAAATTTGAGTATTTTTATAACATTTGAGCTTTACATATTTTCAAGTCACAAACCTCCACTGTCTGCTTGGCTGGGTGGTTCTCAAGGGAGAGCAGCTCTGCTGTATCTTGTAGAGACCGAAATACATCCTGCTTCTCCTCCAGCTCCATTGTCAATTCCTGTGAATTGAATTCAAGTTTAAGGAGTGTGGAAGCAATAGTGAAAACTCAATGTTCTCTGCCTACAACACAGAATTGGTGCCAAAGAGATATATCAATCACATAAGGTAGAGAATTTCAGAAAAGGACAAAATGTAGCAATGAGGTGGAAATGATTCACAAAGGCCATGGGGCCTGAGCCGGTCCTGAGTAGAGTGGGGAGTACAAATGAGCCCTGGAGGGAACACCTGGCTGCAGTGGACACTTCGTATCAGCACCACACCAGAAGAACAGGATCACTGACCGGCTGGCTAGCTTTGCTGACTCGAGATTCTATTACTATTATAAGACCCAATGGAAATGCCAGCTTTTCTGTGAAATCTTACTATCAGATTTAATCCCTTCTCTTTTAGGTTTCCATAACATTTCTTTTATATGTCTGTCATAGCCTAATTTCAGTTCTCACAGATTGTTTTATAGTATTATAGTAGCCTTTTTAAAAATTTCTGAGTTGTATGTCCTTCTCTAATCATAAGTTCATTTTTTTTTTTTTTGGTTTTTCGAGGTAGGGTCTCGCTCTAGTCCAGGCTGACCTGGAATTCACTATGTAGTCTCAGGGTGGCCTTGAATTCATGGCGATCCTCCTACCTCTGACTCCCGAGTGCTGGGATTAAAGGCATGCGCCACCATGCCTGGCTAAATTCATATTTTTTATAATTATAAATTAATGGAATTAAAAAAAACTAAAATGAGTACTACTTAAAAAAAAAAAAAAAGCTAAGGCTTGAAAGATGGCTCAGCAGTTGCCTGCAAAGCCTAGCAACCTAGATTTGACTCCCCAGAACCCACATAAAGCCAGATGCAAGGGTGACACATACATCTAGAGTTCGTTTGCAGCAGCTGGAGGCCCTAGTGTGCCCATTCTTTCTCTCTGCCTGGAACTAAATAAATTAACAACAACAACAACAAAGCCTTCTGGTTACATAGGCTTTTTAAATAAAATCCTTTAAAACCCAGAGTACAGAAATACTGAAAGAAGGGCTGATGGCTTAGTGGTTAAGGTGCTTGCTGGCAAGCCTGATGGCCAAAGGTTAAATCCCCAGTACCCATGCCTAGAGGCTGTGGTGTGTCCATTCATATTTTCTTTCTCTCCTCCTGCTAGCAAATAATAAATTTAAAAAATAAAAAATACAGGGCTGAAGAGATGGCATAGCGGTTAAGGCGTTTACCTGCAATGCAGAAGGACCTGAGTTCAATTCCCCAGTGCCCATGTAAAGCCAGATGCACAAGAGGGCGCATGTGTCTGGAGTTCATTTGCAGTGGCTGGAGGCCCTGTTGTGCCCATTCTCTCTGTCTTTCTCTGTCTGCCCCCCCTCAAATAAATAAATAAAATATTTTTTAAAAAATAAGAAATACTGAAAGTAGAAAAAATAACCCCTACATACTTATCTACATCTTTCATTGCAAAGGATAAGAGGCATTGAATCACTGTCTACTACTGATTTTCCTTACCATTTACATATTAAGAAGATGATGACCAAAATGTTATTAAGGAATTAGTAAGAGTTCAAAAACTTTGTGGGAAGTCAAGTACAACCCAGTTACATGATACTAACTCCTCTATAAAGTGTTTCGTCTAGACTATTAGCTTACTAAGTCTTACTCAATCTTTAAAATAACTTTGAAGTGACTATTATCCCATCTTTACAAAGGTTCAGAGGGAAAAAATGACTTGCCCAAGGTTATAGAACTAGTTGGTGGAGAAATAAGAGTTTGAATTTAGGTTTGTCTCTCTACAAACTCTATAACTTAAAAACAGAGCTGTGTTGCGTCTAAAATGGCTCAACTTGCAGACTGCTGCTCTTACTCACCCAAAACAGACTCTTTTTTTTTGGTTTTTCAAGGTAGGGTCTTGCTCTAGCCCAGGCTGACCTATGTAGTCTCAGGTCTCTCATGGTGATCCTCCTACCTCTGCCTCCCGAGTGCTGGGATTTAAGGCGTGCGCCACCACGCCCGGCCTCAAAACAGACTTTCTAAATAAATTAATTCTAGGCTCTACTGCTCCCCTCTCCAATTTTGCTTCTTATGTGCAAAGACGCACTGAGCAGAGTCTGTATTTCTAACCCCAGCTCTCAGCAGACGAGCTCTGTCTCCTTCTGCCGCCATGAAATAAGCACTGCAGGCCTGCAGAGCTAGACTCACAGAGAAGTAGTTTCTCTTGGCGGAGATATTGGGATTGTTGTCACTCCAGTCATATGCCAGTTCTTCTTCCTCCTTCTCATTCAACCAGATCAGTTCAGCTGTAGCTCTGGAGACAAATTTATGCAGGCTCTGAAGGTGCCTCATCCGGAAGCTAGAAGTCTCCTAACAAAGCAAGGGTTGAAAGATTAGATCGCCAACATTTGAAGAAGAGAGCACACTTGACATCAGGACAGAAGGAAAGAATAACCCAGTACATATTATTTCAAGAGTGGATAATTGAGTCTAAGGCCTTAGGTAGACTAAGCAAACACTCCCATTGAGCCACATCCCCACAGCCATACATTTTAACTCTTGTCCTCTTCTCCAGAGTCAAGTTTTCCACACATTCTAGTTTGATGTAAGACTCCCAGAGCCATTATCATTCCTACACTGAAGCTGGAACTCATAAGGCTCTTGTGGGGCTCCCAGCATAAAGAGTGATCCTGGCCTCTCCTACTGCAGAATAATCTCAATAGACAGGAATGAAAAACAACAAACAGAAGGGAGTCAGTCTCAGAGTTTGAGTTTTGCTGCCTCTAAACACGTATTTCTATTGTTCTGGTGAAGAATGACAGCTAATATAGGTTCTATCTACACTTTTCCAGAACAGTGGCTTCTAACCCAAAAAGAAAATGGAAACTGGGTATGGTGGCAAACACCTACAGTCCTAGATTTCAGGACACTAACAAAAGAGCAGCATGTGTTTAAAGTCATTCTGCATTACATAGGGAGAACAGGCCTCCAAAAGAAAAATGCACAATGTTATAATGTATATGAGCAATGGTACAGTCAATGATATAACTTAATAACCAGAAAGCCACACCATGACCTTTCTGATTTAGGGAAGACAGTTGTTTAGAGGGAACCAAATTTTCAAAGAGCAGAATCTAAGTCAATCAATTAAAACTCACCTTCAATTTACAATACTGTGTCTCCAACTTTCCAAGAGTTTCAACATAGCTGGTATGGAAATTCTGAGACATCTTTCCCTGATAAGAAAGGAATGAAATAAAAAGACATTAGAAGCCGGGTATGGTGGCGCATACCTTTAATCCCAATACTCGTATGCAAAGGTAGGAGAACTGCTGAGAGTTCGAGGCTTGCTTGGGACTACAGAGTGAGGTCCAAGTCAGCCTGGGCTAGAGTGAGACCGTACCTTGGAAAAAACAAACAAAGCAAGACATTAGAGAAACAGTGAGTAAACTGTGTTGTGGTGTAAGTGATGCAGACAATGCATCTAAATATAGGTAAGGACTGCCTGTTCTGTGAAAGCAAAACACTAGGCCAGACTCTATACCTTGGGGCAGCAGGATGCTACAGCTCAAAGACATCATGTTGGTGTTTCCAGCAATTCTAGGAGGCTTCTAAGGAACTGTATGCCTGATGTACTCAGTGGCTTCTTAAAGAGGACAGCTGAATTGTAAGACAGGAGCTCGGGATGGAGCTCTGCAGTAGGGCATTTGCCTAGTATACACTGTGGTCCTAAATACCATCCCCAGCATCAAAGAAACAAACAAAAGCTGGGTGGTGGCACACGCTTTAATCCCAGCACTCGGGAGGCAGAGGTAAGAGGATCACCATGAGTTCAAGGCCAGCCTGAGACAACATAGTGAACTCCAGGTCAGCCTGGGCTAGAGCAAGACCCTACCTCGAAAAAACCAAAACCAAAAAACAAACAAACAACACAACAACAACAACAACCCCACACCATACCAGTTCTCTATGCAGCACACAGCAAAAGGCATAGAGCATGAGTTCTTGGACGTGGAGTGTCTGCTATTTACTAAGGATGACTTCAGCTTTCAGTATCATTTCTCTCTTTAGTACAAAGAAGTCTGTTAATAAGACCTCTTTCGAAGGTTAATACCAACGCTTCATGTAAAATGCTACTCACCCTCATTCTTTTTCAGAGCCCCTCCCTAGTAACAGCCCCATGATACCTTCTATCTCATCACTTGCAAGTCCTGTAATGTGGAAATGGAATGCTACGCACCTCGTACAACCTAGCTTCTTTGACACTTGAGCCTAGTTCTTCTACACTAGCGTGGATGTGCTGCTGTGCTTCTAGCTGCAACTCCACACTAGGCAGGTCATTGCCCCACTCAGCTCGCTCCAGTTTCATCTGAAAAAGAAAATATAGGTATGCTGTCATCTACTGCTGAGGAAAAGAAAATAGAATCAATATCTGTATAAGATGACTGGGGCTGGGGGGTGCTAGAGAAATTGCTTGATGGTTAAGTCACTTGCCTGCAAAGCCTAATGACCTGGGTTTGATTCCCCAGTACCCATGTAAAGCCAGATGCACAAAGTAGTGCATGTATCCAGAGTTTGTTTGCAGTGCCTATTCTTTCTCTCTTTCTTTCTCTCTGTCTCTCTCTCTCTCTCTCTGATTGCAAATAAATAAATGAATGAATGAATAAAAAGTATTTAAAAGATGACTAAGGGAAAGAGCCATGTATGGTGGCATATAACTCTAATTCTAGCATTCAGGAGGCTAAAGAAAGGAAAATCACAAGTTCAAGGCCAGCCTGGGATAAATAGTGAAATGCTTCAAAAAGAGAAAAGGTTTAAGTTGAAGGGATCTTGGATCCAGGTAGGACCAATAATGAAGGCACTCCCCCTCCCCAGGACACAGAGTAACCTGGTCCTCTTAGACAAGCTGTTTAATCTGATTAACATTAGTACAGTGAACAAGCTTTTTGAATATGCACCTACCTGCATCTCTTCTACCCAAGATAGCAGTTCATACACAAATCGTAGATTGCCCTCATCTTCAGAGGAGGAAATAGAGACAAGTTCAGTCCGAGTCATGGGCTTTCTGAACCAGGAGGTAGAAGATGAATGTGTTGCCTTGGTCAAGGGTTCCACTTTTAGATGAGTAGTGGTTAAAGTAGAGGGTGGAGCCAATTCAAGTGAAGTAAAATGGCCCTTCCTGTACAGATTTGTACACTCCAGACGAAGGGTGACCAGTTCATCCTGCAGACGCATGACTCTGAAGCAGGAGACAAAAGACGAAGAGACACCATACTTAAAATAAAATCTTCACTATTGCAGTGGTTTGATGCAGGTGTCCCCCATAACCTTAATATCTTCTGAATGCTCGATCCCCAGCTGATGGCAGTTTGGGAATTGGAACCTTGTTGGAGGTGTATTGTTGGGCCAGGCTTATGGGGTTATAGCCAGCTTCCCCTGGTCAGTGTTTGGCACACCTTCCTGCACTAAGTGCAGTGCTGTGGCAGAGGTAATGTCTACCCTTCTGCTCATACTGTCATTTTCCCTGCCACCATGGAGCTTCCCCTGGAGTCTGTAAGCCAAAATAAACCCATTCCTCTCATCAGCTGCTTTTTGTTGGTTTCTTTGTCGCAGAAGGTTGACTATAACAACTATCTACTTAACAAGAACATGGTAAAAATAAAAATGAGATCATATTGGGAAGAGTGTGCTTTAAAAAGGTGTTAAATCCAGAGGTAGGAGGATTGCCTTGAGTTCAAGGCCACCCTGAGACTACAGAGTGAATTCCAGGTCAGCCTGGGCTAGAGCGAGACCCTACCTCGAAAAAACAAAAAAAAAAAAACAAAAAAAAAAAAGGGGTGTTAAATTAATTCAAGGTGGTATTTTAATATTGCCTAGTTTAGAGGCTTCCAGGCAATTGCCAAATTATAGTGTTAACTGGAATGAAAAATGGTAATACTTATTTATGTAACTCCTGGATGATATAACAGAAGAGACAATGAATTACCACAAGACTTTTAAAAGTCTTAATTGTCTTTGTGGATCTGTTTCTTTCTCTATAAAATGAGTGTATTAATCACCAGTGTTTCAAAACCATGTGTGCCATCATAGCCTCCAGGTCATTCTAAAATAAGCGTGGATATTATAAAAATGCCGCAGTGACTGGGAGAATCTATAGGCACTGAGTGAGGGGCTTATTAAAGGGGAAACTGTCTTCTACAACAAGAAACCTCCTAAGCCGGGCATGGTGGCGCATGCCTTTAATCCCAGTACTTGGGAGGCAGAGGTAGGAGGATCACCATGAGTTCAAGGCACCACCATGCCCAGCGAGATACTGGACTCTTAAAATCCAAGATTTAGTACTAAACTGGGTGTCTTGGCTCAAGCCTTTAATCTCAGTACTCAGAAGCCTGAGAAAGGAGGATCATTTTGAGGTAAAGGCCTGAATTACAAGTGAGCTCCAGGTCTGGGCTAGGATGACAGCCTTCCTCAAAAAAACACAAAGAAAAAAATTAGAAATTAGAGAGAGAGAGAGAGAGAGAGAGAGAGAGAGAGAGAGAGAGAGAGAGAGAGAGAGCGCTCGATCTACGAACCTCAACAATCAGCAAGCCCTCCACATGAGCCCCTTGTTCCTCACCTAAAGGCCAGCTCTTCTAGCTGGTAATAATTCTCATCCCGCAGGATCTGGAGATCCACCTGCAGCTGCCTGATGAGACCTTCACACTCCTGAATGTACATGATGACATCGGACTCGCATTGTACCGGCTGTCCTGATTCCAGGTGTGCAGCATCCTGTGACAGAAAGGGAGAATGCCAGTGGGAAATCTTCATTGCTCCTACCCTCTAGGCTATCGGGAACCAAGAGGCCCTCTGAACCTCCAAGAAAAAGGAAGGAACAAGATGGACTCCTCAGCTGTGAACTGACTGGCAGAGGAGGGGTGAAGAACATGTGACACAGGGTGTAGACCAAGCACACTTACAGCCTGCAGTGTATTCTTAGCAAGTGTCAGTTTTTCTTCACAGTTCAAAGCACCATTCTGTATCTTGTTTGCAATCTGTAACAGCAATTCTAGCCTGAAATAAAATAAGAAGCCATAATGAAGTGCAGGGCTTGGTTGGACCAGGCGCTGAGGAATGTCAGGTGGCTCTCGGGATCAGCACGTACCTCTCCACAGCGGGCCGCAGGGATTTCTCTCTCTCTAGCATCTCAATGATGAGCTTTCCCCATTCTTCTTCTACATGATTAGGATGGTAACCTTGAGGCAGCTTAATTCTTCCAAATTCAATCCATACCTGAAATAGATACGCTTTAGTTCCAAACCATAACCATACCCTCTGGCCTGTTTCGTCTAATAATTTATACTTTGTTTCTTGCTTTTTTTTAAACCCAGCCAATCAACAGATTTGTCTCACCATCTAACATGGAGAAAGAATCAAATATTTAGCAGCCTAAGAATAAAAAATTATCTATCAGCCGTAACATGCAGAAACTACCTGCTCTAAATCTTTCCATTCCTATCCTCTAAATGATGGCCAGTCTGGAAAGTATAAATGACCATCTCTTCATACTGTCTCTCTCTCTCTCTCTCTGCTTGGACCCGTTACTTTAATAAATATTTCCTCCCCAAACTGTGCCTGAAGATTCATCCCAGCAGCATGTGGCTGAAACAAAACTGAGATTAATTGAGAGGGGGAAGGGATATGAGGGAGGGTGGGGAGGGAATCATAGTGGTTTATGTTCTATAATTATGAAAGCTATCAACAAAAAGTTAAAAATAATAATAATAAAATAAAAAGCAGAGAGAGTGAGACCCTACCTCAAAAAACCTAAATAAAAATAAAAAGCAGAAAAATTTAATAAAACAGATTTCAAAACAAATATATACTGTTCCCAAAAACTTCTTTTAAAATTACAGATATTTAGCCGGGCGTGGTGGTGCACACCTTTAATCCCAGCACTTGGGAGGCAGAGATAGAAGGATTGCCGTGGGTTCAAGGCCACCCTGAGACTACAGAGTGAATTCCAGATCAGCCTGGACTAGAGTGAGACCCTACCTCAAAAAACCAAAAAAAAAGTTACAGATTTGATGTTGTTCCTTTTCAAACTTTTAAGACTCTACTGAAAGTATTACTCTCAATGCAGGTTAAGAAGAGAACACAGAGACTCCAGTAGGAATTACAACAGTGCAAGCTGGCAAGTCACAGCCAAGTACAAGTTTCCTTACCTCTAATAATTTATATAACTCTTTGATTCTTTCTTTTTCTCTCTCCTTGGTCAGAATTTCCGTTTCTTTGAAGTGTATGTACTGGTTATAAAGTGCCTGGAAAATATAGTACTTAGTGAGTGAATGAATGAATAGGATAGCAAGCAACAGGACCCAAATTTCCATACCACCTCACCAGAGACAAGAGCAATAAGCTCTAAGTCTTACTCCCAAGAAAGAATTTATAAACACAACTTAAATCCATGGCATTACCTTTAATTCAACAGGGTTCTGGGGGAAAGATTTATCTGACATCAGTATTGTATGCTGTTTGATCCAGGGAATGAGGGAGTCCACTCGGCTTTGGTATTCTTGCCACCTGGAGTCCACTTCCTGTTGTCAGAAGGTAAATATCACATGCATGCTTTGCAATACCCAGAGTGGGCACAGAATAAAGTAGCTCTGGCCACCTCAACCTCTCTTCCCGTTGGGATAGCTATTCAGCTTAATGCCACATTCCCAGTTTCAAAGTTCCTCAAGGAGTCTCACGTTGACATTCAATATCCTGACCTCTAGGAAGGCTAGATGTCAAGATACTAAAATATTCAGAAAACATCCATGATATATACCAGCCTTGTAATCCAAGCACTCCAAAGTCTGAGACAGAAAGCTCATGAGTTCAAGGCCAGCAGAAGGCTATATATACATGATACAACTAATCAGGTTGATAATGATGGCTGAGAAAATACTTGCGCATCTTGAATTATAGCTGGGAATAGAAAGGATATTCATGTTGGCACTTAGCACTAGATGTTAGATACAAAGTTAGCATTACTGAGGCTCATATGCCAGGAACCATGTCCAGTATGATAAAGATAATGTAGATTCAGTGTATAAAAGTTCTCTTTGGGGGCTGGAGAGATATCTCAGTGGTTAGGGTGTTTGCTTGCAAAGCCTAACAACCTGGGTTCAATTCCCTAGTACCCAGGTAAAGCCAGATGCACAGGGTAGCACATGCATCTGAAGTTCAGAGTCCCTGACATGCCCATTCTCTCTTTTCTCTACCTCTCTCTGATTAAAAAAAAAAAAATATATATATATATATATATATATATATGTGTGTGTGTGTGTGTGTGTGTGTGTGTGTGTGTGTGTGTATAAAGTTCTCTTCCTATTAGACAGATTCCCTGTGTTCTCTTCTTAACCTGCATTAAGAGTAATATTTTTGGTGCATTCTTAAAAATTTGAAAAAGGAACAACAATTTTAAATTTATAATCATATTTATATTTAAATTATAATTTAAGAAATTAATTTAAGAAACACTGTAAACCTGAGTTTGAGATATTTTAGCAAAATGTCCTTTTACCGTAGCACTGATCCCTTCTCCACCTTCAGGGACTTTAGGGAAGGCATCATAAATTGAAGACACATAAGTGATTACAGACTTCTCATCTGGAGATGGCACATCCACATCTGAGAGAAAGGATAAGAAAGGGCTTTGTCAGAACAGAGGAATGTGCCAGGAGAAGAAATCATACGTATATGCAAATATTCTCACACTCAACAAACTCACCTTCTGCATCTAGCAGTCTGGTGACTCCCAGTCTTTCTGCCACTTCGAAAGCCTGTTCCAGATTCTCTCGGTTACTTTGGATTTGCACCCTCTCCATATCTACCAGATCGGGTCTGTAAAGGTCCAACAAGGCACATGAGTTCACACAAAAGAGAAAAGAGAACCTTTTAAAACTCCACAGCAGAAAACACTGAGTGAAATAGGGAAAAAAAAAAAAAAACAGACTCAAGGATACTAATTCCCATTTTAATTACACACCAGAAGCCCAGTGCTACCCAATTGTGAACATACCCAGCCACAAATTCATAAGCCAGTGAAAAGTGAGAACTACAGCATGAAGAGCTCAAAATTGTTTTTTTTTAAAATATTTTATTTATTCAGTTTTCAAGCAGAGAGAGAGAGAGAGAGAGAGAGAGAGAGAGAGCGCAAGCACCAGAACCACCACTTTGTGGATCAGGCATATGTGGGTCCTGGGGAATTGAACTGGGGGCCTTAGGCCCTGGAGGCAAGTGCCTTAACCGCTGAGCCATCTCTCCAGCCCTCAAAATTGTTATTTTTGTCAAAAATTCTATTTTGGGGGTTAGAGAGATGGCTTAGTGGTTAAGGCACTTGCCTATAAAACAGAAGGACCCAAGTTTGATTCCCCAGGGCCCATGTAAAGTCAGATGCACAATATGGCACATGTGTCTGGCGTTCATTTGCAGTGGCTGGAGGCCCTGGTGTGCCCATTCATATACTCTCTCACCCCCCCCTTTCAAATAAATGAATAAATAAAATATAATTTTTAAAAATTCTATTTTCGGGGCTGGAGTGATGGCTCAGCAGTTAAGGCACTTGCCTCCAGTGCCTAAGGCCCCGGGTTCAATTCCCCAGGTCCCACAAGGGCCAGACCCACAAGGTGGTGGCCCTGGTGCGCTCTCTCTCTCTCTCTCTCTCTCTCTCTCTCTCTCTCTCTCTCTA